>MVGT01003668.1:0-43000 GCA_002174775.1 Macleaya cordata
AAAATTCATTAATTGGGATTTGCTAACGTGCACCGTCATTATTAAACAGATGGGTTTTTCGTCTTTTTACATCGCGCTAACGTGTGCCGAGGACTGTCCTTACATGAAAAAAAAGCATGTCCTCTACTTCAATTTTTTTCCCATGCAAGGGCATCCTACTCATTTTCCGTTTACTTTCTCACTCAAACTTTATTCAATGCAGAATGTGTCGAGTTGATGCTTTCGGGCAACTACTACCACTGCGTGATGTACAACGTTAAGTTGAACAATAGGTTGGTAACCTTACCAACATCTCTACTTTTGCAACCAATTGGGTTTTGGAGAATAATGACTTCAAAAGTAGGCAGATTGTTGGAATCGTTTTCAAGTTTTGTAAACGTGATTAGCAGGACTTCTCATTGCTGCAGATTTTCATCGGTAATAGTTGTCTATTATTCTAAGTAGGTAGTGCTGGCAAATTTTCTTTTTAACACTGAAAACTTGAAGCAATTAGAGGTCTAAATTCTCCGAAAAAAAGGAAATTTGTCGGCACTACCCACTTGGAACAATAGACAACTATTATCGATTAAAACTTGCAGCAATGAGAGGTCCTCCTAATCACGTTCACAAAACTTGAAACCAATTCCAACGATCTGCTCACTTTTGAAGTCATTGTTTTTCAAAACCCAATTGGTCGCAAAAGTAGAGATGTTGGTAACTATAGTGGTTACCAACCTGTTGCATAACTTAACGTTTTACATCCGATGGTGGGTGTGGGGATATCTTTGTTTCAGGTGAACATAAAGGCTCACGAGCTCTCTGCTAGATGCCTAAACAAGGAAGAAGGACACTGTTTTGCGGGGCTTATGTGAGTGGTGTGTTGAACTTGATCTACGTAAAGTTACATTTGAGAGTGACTTCAAGAAGGTTTTTTGTTTCAATGAAGGAACTGAAAAACACAATATTCTTGGGGAATTGCAAGTTTTTGGAAGAAGCAACAAGTTTTACTAACCTTACATGTAAATACAAGTTTAAATTTACTAGGGTGGATCCCAATGCCACATAAGTTAGAAACTCCCTCATAACACTTGAAAGAGGGGAAAAGTGGTGGGTCACACCGTTCTACATAAGCATCTGACACACATTTTGTAAAATGGTAAAGGCAAAAAGCTTTATTGTTGTCTAAAAGAGCGATTTTTTTCCATAAAGATTTTTAGACCAATACTTTTACATAACTCAGACCAGACGCTTATGTGGCAGGGTGGGATTCACCATTTTTCCTATCCCAAAAGTGTTGAGGGGTTTCCAACTTGTTGCAGTAGAACCCAACATGCCATATAAGCATCGGGCATTCGTTTTGTAAAATGGTCGGTCCAAAAAGTTCTACTGTAAATTTAAGATGGCACATTGCATTACAGTTGGTGCGATCAAAGTATAATACTGTGTTATATAACAAATGCCCGACGTTTATGTGGCATAGTGGGTCTCATTGTCACATAAGTTGAAAATTCCTTCGTAATATTTTTGAGAGGGAAAAAGTTGTCTCACCCTCTTACATAAGTATTTGTCATTAATTTTGTAAATTGGTCGGCCCAAAAAGCTTTATTGTTCTGTAAAAGGTGTCCAAAAAGCTTTATTGAAACTGGTGCCTCATTGTGTTTGAGCCAAACATAAATTATCATTAGTGTCCTAAGTTGGAAACCCTCCCAAAGTGCTTTTGGTAGAAAAAAGTGGTAGGTCCTACCTATCATGTTCTGATAGGTACGACCTCAAATATTACCTGCTGCAAAATTTTTTAGAGGTTTCAAATGCAATTTTAAACTTCTAAAGATACAAAGAATTTACTCAAAATAAGCATACAAGCAAATTAAAACAGTAAGTATGTTTGTTCAGGAAAAAAAAAACTATAATTATGTTGTAAGTTATAACTAGTATTTTCAATTTTTTTAATTAAAAAATGAAGTTTTTATTAATGATTAAATAAAAAGAGCTACTGGCATCAATAAGGGACACCTGTGCTAGAACACTAAAATACATCTACGGATTACATATTAACCATTGTTCCCCACCTAAACATTAGATCCTCAAATCTACACCCCTCAAACAATCTCTTTTTATAGGAAAACTAAAGATTTAACATTATTAATTACATCATGTATAGATGATTCTTTGCCATCCAAAGGGCCCAAAGAATAGCATAGTTTAGATTTTCTCAAATCTTCTTACCAATGTTTTAAAAATCGGATTGGTAATAATCAAACTAGAGAAGCTAGTGGGTTGAGTCAAACTGGTTCAACCAATGGATTGACTAGTGGGTTAAGTTAAAAGGGATTAATACAATTTTAACAAAAAATCATGCATGGTTCCATGTAGTCTAGTTGGTAAACTTGATTACAAATCACTTTTAGGTCTTATGTTTAAAACTCTTAACAATTATGCATTTTTGAAAAAATGCTAAACCTTGTTAAAGTTTGGATATAATTATAACACCTTAAAAATAGCAAACTAATTGTAGTTGAAATGGTATGGTCTTAAACCTAAGAAGGGTACTAGGTTTGAAACTTATAGCAAATGCATTTTGCTAAATTGAAAAGTATAAAAAACCAGTTTATAACTCGGTCGGGTCAACTAGTTGGCTGGTTAAATCGGTCGGGTCGATCGGGTCAAACAAAAAAAGTCGATTTTTGATAAAATTGGTGGGTCAGTGTTAAACCGAATCGGATTTGTGACTGGGTCACCTGTTCTGGTCGGTCTGGTTCGATTTTTAAAACAGTGCTTCTTACCTCTTCTTCTGTCTCGCTAGATCTTCCATGCGTGAAGTTGTTGTTCCCATATTTTCGATGGGAAAGTGCAGTTAAGTAGAGCGTGTGATGTAGTTTCTTCACATCGTTTACAAAACCAACATCTACTCACAATCTGAAATCTCTCCTCTTCAGAGTTTCTGTAGTTGGAATAGCTCCATTCAATGCTGCCCATAACATAAGTCACCTTAGATGTAATCATTTTTTTTTTCCAAATAGGCTATCAGGGAACACAATTCCAGTCTCCTCATTAATAACTTCATAACACAGTTTGGTGCTAAAGGTCTCTCCCGTCCCAAAACTACAATTTCTTATGTCATCCCTATCAGATAGCATCCCCAATAAAGTCTATGAACTCAATTACCCATTCAGCCATATTTGTCGTCAAATCTCTGGTTATTACCAAATTCTAGCCTCCAATACCCCCCTTTTATATCAACTGCTTCCTCAACTGACATGTTTTTTTTTTCTTCCTCCTGAAAAGATGTGGGAATCTATCTTTAAGGGGGCTTCTACCAAACCATATATCATGCCTAAATTGACTCAATTCACCATTTTCAATAGTCATTTCTGAATTCCTTCCTACTACCTCCAGGCCTTTAAGAACACCCTTCCATACCCCACACCCTTGAGGAATATTAGAGGAATAAGAGCACCCACATCAACATTTTTTGGCTAAATCTCCATAAAATGTTACGCAGTGGTGAAGTGTAAATGTGGAGAACAACCCTACAAGTCTTACTCCAAGATTTCTCACCCCTAGTCCTCCTTTTTCACTTAGCCAACAGTGTCAAGTTAGTTTTTTAAAGGTTTCTCAACCCTAGTCTTTTTTATTTTTGAAGTAGTTACTCTTTTCCAAGCAACCCTACACATCTTTTTCTTCTTGATAGTGGTACCCTGTAAGAACTCCCTCACGAGTTTTACGGTCTTCTTCTCAATACTAGCAGGAAGAGGAAAAAGAGATAAGAAGCAAATAGGAAGGCTCCGTAGTGTACTCTTGATCAGGATCAATCTTCCCCCTTTTGAGAGAGTTTTCTTTTTCCAAACTCCTAATTTGATACTCAAAATGGTGGCCTTCAGCGAATGGGAGTCCATATATTAAAGATGACTATCTCGTACTGTGGATCAAATTACTGGGCGTCCCTTTCCATCTCTGGAGGACGGACACGGCTAAAATGTTGGCCGACCATTGCGGGGAGGTCCTAGAAGTTGGCATATCCTCCATGGAAAAGCAATCACTCTCTGGGATTATGGTTAAAATTCAATGTAGGGATAAAATGGCCACCATTCCTAGACTCCTGACCTTATATGAGGAAGGAATCACATACAAAGTGGTCGTTGATGTCATGTTAACAAGGAAGAATGACGGGAAGCCACCATTGAACAAGGTCACTGGGATGTGTTCCGGTGGTATGGTACATCTGGGGAATACGACAAAACTACACGGAGGTGGGAATTTCGAAACTCAAAATTCGAAATTCAAACCACAAAAGCAGTCAACAAACAGTACAAAGGGGGCCTCTTTTCGAAACTCGGGCCTTGTCAGTAAAGACAAACGAGGTAGTTACCGAGACTTCCGTAGAGGGAAACACCGACCGAAAGAATCCAAGTTGATGGATTCTTCTAGGGAGTGGGGTAAAAAGAAAGTGGGGACGAGGTTGTGGAGTGATGTGGATCCTCGAAATAATGGTGCTAGTGGAGGGACTGTGTCGACAAAATTTGGAGGCCCAAAAGCCCAAGTTCCTTCGAAATTGGAGAGAACAGTGCAAAGAATTCGGCCATGGTGGAAACTTGCTCCCAACCGATTTTGAAGTCAAAGTGCTCAAGGCCATCGCAAATATCGGTATCTGATGTTCTGGATCCACTTTCTTGTGTATTAGAGGGGGTACATTCTGCACAAATTTCCAGGGGATTTGAACAGATCACAAGTATGAGTCACTTGGGTGATCTAAATGGCCAGGTGTTACAGGCTTATAGGATGGAAGCGCTCGATCTCCCTCTTGTCTGTGTTGATGGGGAGATGAACACTCTACCAAAGAGCAAGGTAGATAGTGTCTCAACTCTGTGGAAGGAGGATAAACTCGACGACATGGTGATGGACATTATTCCATTGGCACAATTTCAACCATCATCGAGTGCCTAGTCGCTTTGGCCAACACAAGAAGGTGCTCACGATGAAGACAATGAATTGGGCTGTATCGATTTGGAGATGCCCCAAATTGAGGAGGGTCCTGCGGAGGCAGAGGAGGTAGTGATTGTTGATAAGGATACAATCACAATAGAACGTGGAAGACTGTTTGATATGGTTCTGGCAATTGGTAATACTTTTGGAATCCCCTTATTGGGTAGAGAAAAGGAAATTGAGACGAAAATTGTGACTTTCATCTCAAAGCCCAATGAACCTCGGGATGAAAGCGAGGTAACTGAGAGAACTAAATCCTTAAAGGAGGAGGGAAGGAGGCAAGAGCTTTGCTTAGAGGGAGTTAAGGAATTATGGAGTGAGGGGGACCAAACTGAACCCTTTGTAGGTATAGAATCGGAAGGGTTGATCTCATCACCAGGTACTAATACAAGGGTAAGATCAAACCAGGGAGCAACAGAAACTAATAGGCTAGCATGGTCACTTAACAAGTCAGTACCAAGTTGCTCCAAAGAGGAAAGGAGGAGGAGAGCAAGGGACAAGTTACTGAATCAATGAATTTGAACATCCTATCTTGGAACGTTCGGGGGTTGGGTGAGACAAAGAAGAGGGCAGCTATATCTCAGGTTCTTAACAAGTGGAAGTGCCATGTCGTGATACTTCAAGAGACCAAGCTTGAGGTTATTTCGAATCGGATGTGTAGAGAGATCTGGAATAGACCAACTCTAGATTACTGCTTTCTACCATCGCAGGGTGCGTCAGGGGGGATCTTGATTATGTGGAACAGTGACATTATTACTTTACAGGAAGAGGTCCATTACCAGTTCTCACTTTCGTGTCTTTTCAAATTTAAATCTAATGATTCTGAATGGTTTGTTTCTGGGGTCTATGGCCCGAATGAGAGGAGGGAGAGAAAGAAGATGTGGTTGGAACTGGGGGACCTACTATGTTTGTGGGATAAGCCAGGGTGTATTGGAGGTGACTTCAATGTAGTGAGATTTCCGTTGGAAAAGAATAGGAATTCCAAAGCCAATAGAGCTATGCAGGATTTTTCAGATTTCATAGCAGAGTGGGAACTTATTGACATTCCCTTATGTGGTGCAAATTATACATGGACGAATGGTCAGGATAATCCTACATGCAGCAGAATAGATCGGTTTCTTCTCAATAAGGCTTGGGAAGATACTTTTCCAGGGTCCATCCAAAAAGCTAACCCTAAGCCATTATCAGATCATACTCCTATTATGCTCTCAAATGATGGGGCCCTTATGGGTCCAAGACCGTTCAGATTCGAACTTATGTGGTTGGAAGATGATTCTATATATGATCTGATTAAGGTATGGTGGTCGCAATCATCAGCTAGAGGTAATCCAGGGTACATTTTTTGCAAAAGTTTACAGTGCGTTAAGGATAATCTTTTACTATGGAACAAAGCAACCTTTGGTAGAGTTGACAAGAAGATGGAGGGTCTGTTACAAGTCATTGAAGAGATTGATGGATTAGAAGAGGGTGGCATCATTGATGATGAACAAAGAATGATCAGGGTGAACTCCAGAAACGAGTTTGTGGAGTTATCTCATCTTGAGAATATCAAATGTTTTCAAAAGGCAAAAGATCAATGGATAGCTGATGGGGAGCGAAACTCGGCATATTATCATGGCTATGCAAATCAGAGGAGGAGGGCTAATTACATTAGCTGTCTTGAAGTGGAAGGAGAACTAACAGAGGACTTGGATAAGGTACGTGACCACATTGAAGTATTTTATTCTACATTATTCAGTGAAAGCGATAAGTATAAGCCATTCCCCAACAACCTGGAACTCCCCCATTTGGACAGAGAACATAGTGAGGAATTAGAAAAGCCGATTGAGGAAAGCGAAGTACTGGATACAATGAAGGAAATGGCTACCAATAAGACACCGGGGCCGGACGGTTTCCCAATCGAGTTCTTCAGGAAATTCTGGGATGTGATAGGCGAAGACTTTATGAAGGTCATCAAATTCTTTGAATCATCTGGGTTCCTAGATTGGAGGTTGAACAATACATTCATTTCCCTCATTCCCAAAAAAGATTGTGTTGCGAATGTGAAAGACTTCCGTCCAATTAGCCTTATTAATACTTCATATAAAATTATTTCGAAGGTGTTGGCAACGAGATTAAAGAAGAATTTACCTGATCTTATATCCCACTCGCAAAGTGCATTCGTGGAAGGCCGACAAATTCTTGACAGTATTTTATTGGCCAATGAATGTATTGATAGCAGACTCAGATCGACAATTCCTGGATGGCTTCTCAAACTCGATGTAGAAAAGGCTTATGATAGGGTGAATTGGTTCTTTTTGGATCAGGTCATGGCTAGGATGGGTTTTGGTGAATAATGGAGAAAAAGAATCCATACCTGTATCTCAACTGCTCATTTTGGGGTGATCTTTAATGGGTCATCTAAAGGTAGATTCAAGAGCAATCGTGGGCTTCGTCAAGGTGATCCATTGTCACCATTCTTATTTACAATTGTTATGGAGGTTTTATGTAGGATGATTATTAAAGCTGAGAGCGAAGGATTAATTGGAGGTTTTCGTTTGATCCAGAATTGATGATCAGCCTTAGCAAATCCAAGCTATTAGGGCAATTTTGGTGTGTTTTGAGATTGTATCTGGACTATCAATTAATTTGGCTAAGAGTAAGGCAATTCCGATTGGTGAAGCTCAATCACAAGAGGAGATAACTTCACTACTTGGCTGTGAACTTGAAGCACTACCAATGACTTATCTGGGTATGCCTGCCGGTGCTTCATATCGTTGCAAGAAGATGTGGGACCCACTTATTGAGAAGGCTCAGAAAAAACTTGAAGGATGGATGAGGAACTATCTATCATACGGAGGGCGCCTGATTTTGATTCATAGTGTACTTAATGCACTGGCAGTCTATATGATGTCCCTGTTCATTATGCCTCCCTCGGTGATCAAGATATTGGAAAAAATAATGAGGCTATTTCTGTGGGGGCACAATGACGGTAAGCGCAGATTTGCTTTGGTTGCTTGGTCGAAGATATGTAATGATAAGGAGGCAGGGGGACTGGGGCTGCGATCACTTAAAGATATGAATAAGGCACTGCTATGTAAATGGCTTTGGCGTTTCTCAACTGAAGAAGACATGCTTTGGAGAAAGAAAATTAGGGAGAAGTATGGCTTAGCTGCGAATAGGTGGGATGCAAAACCATCAAGAATGACATATGGGGTTGGAGTATGGAGAGGTATTTGTAATAATATCCCAACTTTTAAGGAGGGTCTGAAATGCATTGTGGGATCTGGCCACCGGATAAAGTTTTGGACAGATTTTTGGATTGGAGATCAACCACTGAAGGATAGCTTCCCTGGGTTGTACTCGGCTTCTAGAAGACAAGACGATCTTGTTTCTGATATTTTGTCCATTGACATTGAGGGAGTTTTATCGTGGAACCTGGACCTCAGTCGCCGACTGTACAACGAGGAGTGTGAGGAAGCTTCTTCTCTCACTTATCTGCTAGAATCATTCAATATTTCCAACGATGAGGATACAAGAATTTGGAGGTGGGACAAGCGTGGGGAATTCACTGTCAAGTCGTGCTACGAAGCAATTCATGTGCCCAGAAATAGAGATTTCCCGGTAGATGATGTCTGGGTGCCCTCGGTACGAACGAAGGTAGTTTTCTTTATTTGGCTAATCTTCCATAACTCGGTGCTTACCCAAGACAACCTGGCTAAGAGAGGGGTTATCACTGTGAATAGATGTCCAATGTGCAAGAAGAGTTGGGAGACAGTGAACCATCTATTCTTACATTGTCCCGTCGTTAAGGAAATCTGGGAAAGTTTTCTTGAGGCTTTTGGTATAAAATGGGTCTTTAAAAGAGAGATTACCTCTGTCTTCAGTGAGAGGAAAGGAAATTGGTTCTCAAGGAAAGGTAATCATCTGTGGAATCATCTTCCTTTTGCAATCTGCTGGATTATTTGGATAGAGCGGAACCAGCGGGTATTTGAAGGTGTAGAGAAGAATATTCATAGTTTGATTATTGATGTCAAAGCAATTTTGCTATACTGGTCCTCCCCGTCGAAGATTTTTAAGGACAATCGATTCCAAGACCTGGTCTTCAATTGGGAGCTAATTGTGAGGAAATAATCAATTGGGGTTTTTTACATCATCTCACTCTTGTTCTAACTCGGAACAACATGTAATCCTTTTATTGTAATCCTTTTAAGGCTCTATCATTAATATATATTATTATCTTTTACTGATCAAAAAAAATAATTTAATTTTTCATCCAGTGATTTAATTTCAGTTATTTCTGTGTTTCTGTAACTCTCTGTTTGGCTGATCAACATTTGCTCATCTCTATGAAGATTTAGTAAATTTTGAAATGTTAGTTATGGTATACTGGTATTATTATAGAATATTTTCAATAGAGGAAAGTAAAAGAATACATGACATGACATGACATGACATATGCTCATCAACATCAATAGCAAATAGGAGATGCATGGGGAAGCCAAATTAGTTTCCAGTCTGTTTGGATGGGGGATTTTAGGGAGCATTTTGTTTGGTCCCGCCGCTAATTAATAGCAAAAAAACAATCACCCCTTTCTGTGGATGGGAAAAAAAGCAAAATGTAGTTGGACATTATGCTAGAGAGTTCAGATTAACTTTTCCTTGTTAGAGACTACAAGTTGATTCTTATCTTTCACTGTATCAGAATCTGCATGTTCTTCAAGATGCTAGGGTTTCATTCTTAATTCTTTTTGCCAATTCTATTTTTTTAGCATTGGAAGTGAAAGATGGAATTCTCATTGTTCCTTCTGCAAATGGCGGTTATTTATTTATATTTGATAAGCTACGTACTCTCATCTTTTTATTGAGAATGAAAATAAATTTGTAGGCTAATAACAACATAGGCTATCAGGTGCTGAATATCTCATTGCCAATTGGTTTTGAGTTGGAAGCCCGCAAACTTAATATTTACTAACCTTTTTTAAGTAAGAGAAACCGTTTCCTAAAGGAAAAAGATTTTAGAAACGTTGTTATGTATCCTAATTAAAACCTATCTCAATGGTATCTTTTAGGATTATATATTGGCTTCAATTTGATGAGAATCGTGAACATCTTCAAGAACCCCTCTTTCTCCCTCTAAACGAAACCAGAGGAAAAGAAGAAGGAAAGGTTGAAGACGAAGAAGATGAAGAAGAGCGACGGTGGTGCCGATGATGATATTTCAACTCCGTCTATTAGTCTTCTTGGGGAATATATATTGTGTAATATACTGAGCAGATTTCCAGTAAAGTCACTGATGCAATTCAAGTGCGTATGTAAACATTGGAAGTCCTTAATTGAAGAAGATCAATACTTGGTTGATTTACACCATACCCAAACAAAAACACGTCCAAGTCTCCTTATCAGGCTTCCTTCCTATAATGGAGAAGAATCTATTTTTTTCAGGGTGGGCTTGCTTGATGGCGAAGAAGCTATTCATAGGGTAAGGGTTCCATGGTACAAACCCATGCTGAATCCTGTCAATGGTTTGATCTGTTTCATACAATATGGCTATAGAAGCTCTGTTCTCATCTACAATCTCAGCACCAGAGAAGAAACACCATGGATTGATACATCAATAATAATACAAAAAGAAATACAAAAAGAGAATGAAGATAAGGTTAATTATCCATGTTATGGATTTGGATTCGATCTCGTCACTAAAGAACACAAAGTGATTTGCATATGGCATGTATTTACTTATCATGGTCGTAAACATATTGGCACTGATGAACTAGTTTGCGAGGTCTTGACTGTAAATCACAATTCATGGAGAAGGATCGATGAAGTCCCACCCTATGAGCTCATAGGCGAAAAATCTATTAATAAGAGTTTTTATTATCCAGATTCATCTGTGTATGTGAATGGTTCTATATATTGGCTTAATAATTGCCATTCCGGCGGGATTGAAGTAGTCATCGTGGCATTTGATGTTGGGAGTGAAAAATTCGGAGTAATTTCGATTCCTAATTTCATCATCCTTGATCCTCCTCCTCCTCCTCCACATCATCATAAACGTGATTTATTTTTATTGGGAGTGGATGGATTTATAGCTGTTATAGATAAAGTATGTTGGGGTGAAAATAACAACACGATGAAGATGTGGAAATTTGATGATCATACTACTACTACTACTACTACTAGTAGTAATTGGTTTTTAGAGACTATTATTAACTGGAAAAAGCCAAATTCTGATCAAAGAAATAAAGAAAAATATGATGAGTAGGATTGGAAATGGTATTATTGTTTTCAAGCCACTGCGGGGGAAGAACTGATAGTCAGTGTAAGTATGTCCGACTTCACTCTCTACTATTACGACCGGAAAAAGAAGACTTCTTGGAAGCAGAAGCTTAAAATCACTGGGCTCTATAAATTTTTGACTCCACTAACTGCTGAGATGCACCAACAATCTCCTCATCTTTTTTGTACTACACCTTTGGCGGAAAGCCTTTTCAGATGCAGAGGTGCCGTGCAGCAGTGCCCTCCTCAGAGATTAGGAAATTGAAAAAATTAATATCTTTCTTAATTGCTTTTTTACATATTAATTATGTTTTCTTATGAATACATTTATTTGAATCACCATAAGAATTTTCTATCAGCTATATATGTTTGCTTCTTCTGTCTATGAAATTGTGTTACTCTCAATTGAATTATTATAAGTTTCTGGCATTGCTTTCTTTGGGGCAGAACACGCGATAGTATTTTCCGATAAGATGATACCAACCTAGTTCATTCTATACTATATTCTTTCAATCACATCCAATTCATTGTATATATATAACTCGAGAATTGAAAAGGAAAACGAAGAAGAAGAAGAATGAATTTTGAACAAATGCTCTCTGTGAGAAGAATTGCTTAGATCAAAAGGTTGGAAAGAAATAACTGAACATTGAATTCATCATGACTATAGGTTAGAGTTTCACATGGGAAATAAGACACACCTGCTTACACCTGCCAATAGGACCCACGTGGTGACGTTTAAAGGCTGATTTTTGGGAGGATGAGCTGATCAATATCGTGTATATCAAAATCAACCCTAAAAATGTGTACGGATCTTACCAAGATTGGTGATGATATAGTAGTATGCGAGATACTGAACAGACTCCCAGTGAAGTCACTCGAGCTATTCAATTGTGTATGTAAACGTTGGTAGTCCTTACCGGAACAAAAACACGTCGCGGTGGTACAACCCTTCTTATCACCCCCACCAACTAACCAGAAAGAAATCTGTTTGTTCTCAGTGGAATTTTTTGAAGGCGGAGCAGCCGAATTTGTGAAAACGATTCCATGGAGTAGATACATTCTGAAATATTCTGTCAATGGTTTGATATGTTTTGGCAACTGGCATGGCATTCACATCTACAATCTCAGCACCCAAGAACAAACACCCTGGCCTTGATTGAAACAACAATATAAATGAAAAAGAAGATGATGACGACGAGCTTCATTAATATCGATATTATGCATTTGGATTCAATCCTGCCACTAAGGAACACAAAGTGCTTGCCATGACGGAGATACAGAGAATCCAAACTTCGCCTGAGCGAAAGGTTGATTGCGACTGATGAAGTTTTTGAGGTCTTGAGTCTTGACTGTAGGTCAGAATTCATGGAGAAGGATTGATGAAGTCCCATCGCACAAGATCTACTAAAGAGTTCACATTTATGTGAATGGTTCCACATAAAAATAAGCAAAGGATCATGGTCACTATGTTGATATTTGATGATGACAAGGAGAAGAGACTATCTTAATACCTGAGGATTGGGAACGAGAACAATGGGATCATTATTTTGAAGCCATTACTGGGAAAGACCAGATCATCATCAAACCCCGTAAACCCATAGATTATGAACTAGTCTCTCTTTATTATTACGACCGGAAAAAGAAGACTCTTAGGAAGGTTGAAATCACTGGGATCTCTTCATTTACTACCCCTTCCCTTGGTAAGATCATTGCTAAAAAGTATCCTCATCGTTTCAAAATTATAACTCTCGTTGAAACCCTTTCGCCGCATGTTCAGACACAGCAACTTTGAAGTTTATGAGCTTCTAGATATTGAGGCAACTTATTGGCAAAATACTTACAGAGACCATCTTAATGCAGCCTTTTGATTGGAAACAAGTCCGAGGACTTCATTCTTTTCAAGCTATTGCTGGGATAGACCTGATAAATAGACCGTTTCTCTATTTATTATTATGCCAGGAAAAAGAAGACTTCTAAGAAGATTGAAATCACCTGTACGATTGCAAAACATAAACCTATTCTCTTCCAAATCACAACTTTTGTTGAAAGCCTAGTGCGTGTTCAGAAGCAGCAGCAGCACCAGCACCAACGCCACCACCCGCCTCAGCTGCCTCCACTAGTAAATTGAAAACAACTTTCATACTTTATATGTTTCCTTTCGCCTTGAGATAGATTATTATTCATATTGTTTCTTAATTACTTTTATTTTGAGATATCTCATAATAAACTTTTCAGTAATTTAGTTCATGGGTCTCAAAAATTATGCCTAGAATGCATTACTATCAGCTCGAATCTTATATGAAATATGAATAGGAGGATCGGTGGCAAATATGAAATAGAAATCAATCTCCTTAACCATAACACAATTAGACTTATTCAGATCCAAACCAAAATTCATAACTCATCTATCTTTTGCAAGTTCATACTCTAGAAACCAAAATTCTAACACCTACATGTCAGAAATACCAAATCAATCTCCTCAACAATAACACAATTAGACTTATTCAGATCAAAACCAAAATTCATAACTCATCTATCTTTTACAAGTTCATACTCTAGAAACCAATGTAAATACTTCTATATTATTCATTTTTTTTATCAGATACTTCTATACTATTCATTCAATCACATTCAATTCATCCTGCAGACTATAAGTCTATAAGCTAGAGATTTAAAAGGGAAAACCTAAAAAATGAAGAAGAAAACTGAATTTGAACAAGAAATGGTTAGATCAAAGGAGAGGTAAAAATATGTTGTCGTGCAAAGGTAGACTAATACTCAAGGTCTTACCCCACAGACACCAAGGTTGTGCTTCAGAAGAATTAAGAGTTGGGCGAAAAAAAACTTGCCAAGTAAAATTAAGGAAGAACAAAAGCTGATATTTTCTGTTTTCAGGTTCAATAAATGTAATATACCTCGGAAAATTTCATAAACCACTTCCAATTTCATACCATACTAAATTTCCGCTGTCTTATCCCCATAGCAATGTCAAAGATCTAAGAAAAATAACGAATGGCCAGTCCAAGTGTACAAATCTTTTTATCCTATAGAATTCAGTAAGAGGAGCCTCCAACTAGCATGTAGTTCAGCATATGACTCAGAGTTGCTCATTTGGTTCACCCTTGGCAAATCTTAATTTTTGTTTTCTACTGATATCAGTTGTGAGTTTCAACGGAGATAGAAAATAAAGCAACAGGTAATCACAAACAATTGAAAGAAGAAAGAAAATTAAATGACAATTATTACTAATTGATCCAAGTGTATCGGTGACCAAAAGACAAACATGGGAAAGAAAGATAAGAATAATTGCTATTGCTCTTTACTGTACCCGGAAAAAAAAAAAAAATTATGTGATTTCCAGCTAGATTCATGCTTCACCAAATTCTCTATCATCTCACCATTTCAAAGAATTTACAAGTAAAGGTTAAGGAAAGGAAACAAACCAACCTCATACAGTAATCACTAAAAATTCATATTTGCCTGCCAAACACCTTCTAATGTTAGGAACCCACAACGACACCATCTCTAGCAATATTGGTAACACGGATGACGGCTTGAGCGCTTAAAGGAGAGAGTTTTAATTGGCAAAAATGCTCCCAAGAACCCATCTCTGAATTCTCAACATCTACAGCTGGTGGGGAGACATGGGATTTCTCATATACAGTTTGAAGTTTCAAAAGGAGGGATCGAACAGCCTCTCTGGACTCGGGAAGCTGGTCACTCAGTTGTGCTGCAGATATCTGAATTAGTTTGTCAATCCCATACGATTCAATACCTTCTGTGCCCTGCAAATATCATGCACAAGCACAGAACAATGAGACATTAATTAAATTGGATTTGAAGTTAAAATGAATTAATGAATGAGATGCTAGAAAATGCCAACACATAAACACTTGAAATATTTATTTTTTTATAAGCACTTGCAAATAACAAGCATTATGGTATTCAAGTAAAACATTTAACATAGTAAAGACAACAAACCGGCACAAAGCCTTCCAAGATTTTAGACCTATCACAAGTTCACAACTATAGCCACGCTAACAAACATTGATCTACAATTATAAACTGAATTCTATCCATAGAACTTCATACTACATTGCATCTAGTTTAACACTTCCCAAGAAAGGACAAAATTACAAAATCCAAAGTTCATAACGGTTGAAATTCCTAAGAGAAATACAGATGATTAGAATTCTCATTTGACAACTTTCACACAAGCTGATAGCAAAACCAAAAAAGAGAGAAGTAAACAATTGTCAGCCTCATTATCAGGGCTTGATTTCCTTATCTAAATTAGATCTCTGTGGATATTCCTTTAATTTAAATAATCAATGCTTCAGTTTGTTTAAGAATTCCATTGTTGTAGGTTCTGTTAGTTTGTGTCATTGTTTGTATAAGTTTAATCTAGATATCCAATACGTTGAAACCCTTTTGACCCAGCATCATAATGTGAGTATTGGAAGTAAACGTAACATGATCAATGAGAATTCTGCTAACTTATGGCATAAAAGATTTTGGCATATCTCCAAAGAAAAGATAGAAAGATTGGTGAAGGATGGGATTCTTCCAACCCTAGAATTCACCAATTTTGGAGTATGTATTGATTGCATTAAGGGAAAAGCAACCACACACACCAACAAAAGGAGCCACAAGAAGTAGTGAACTTCTTTAGATTATACATACTGATATATGTGGACCTTTCTCCACTGCATGTTTAGGTGGAGAAAAATATTTCATCACCTTTATTGATGATTTTTTACGATATGGATACATCTATTTGTTGTATGACAAATCTCAGTCAGTGAATGTCGTTGAGGTGTTCATTACTGAGATTGAAAGACAATTAGATAGGAAGGTGAAGATCATCAGATCTGATCGAGGTGGTGAACATTATGGAAGGTATGATGAATCGGGACAATACCCCGGTCCATTTGCCAAACTCGTTGAAATGTTTGGCATTTGTGCGCAATACACGATGCCTGGGATGCCACAGTAGAATAGTGTCGCTGAGAGGCTTTATCGTACTCTAATGGATATGGTTAGAAGTATGTTAAGCAATAATACATTCCATTTGTCTTTAAGAGAATTATAATTCATTTGGAATAGACCATACTGAGGAAGCAAATAATTCATAATACACTGAACCAGGAAGGATTCTTCTACGTTCATCCCTAATCCACCCAATTTAGCAATGCTTGACATATCAAGAATGTGCTCCTGTAAACCTTTCACACCATCATATTTCATGGTGGTGAGTTGATCCATAAGCGTGCCAGTTAAAGACTTATCAGCGGCACGAAATCTATCCTCAATTCCTTTGAAGAATGCCTTCGCATTTTCAGCTTGAGGTAGAGCAGTCTTAATGTTGTTTGAGATAGTCATCCGCATGAGCATTAAACTTAGTCTATTCGATCTTTCCCAGGCATCATAAACACTCTAATCATCCATGCTGCTATCATCAGTAAGTGCAGCGGGTTTCTCAGATACAAGAGATAAGTCAAGATCAAGAACACCTAAGGAGAACTTGATATGCTCACTCCATTCATAGAAGTTTGAGCCATTAAGCATTGGAATATACAAAGCGTGCGAATGAAGAGAAACATGTACTGAAACTGTAAGGGATTAAGATTCATACAAAATAATAAGAATATAAATTCGCTTGCATCATAGATTCTGATAATCAATGAACTAACTGTATCATTAAAACTTTCCTTTGGGATAAAATTAAGACATACATAGCGTTCATTAATGGGTGACCCCTCACCCCTATAAAGCCAATTAAATACACATCATCCAATCAAGAAAACTTGATACGCTTGGGTATTTTAGGTCAGCCTAATCAGATGTAGTTATTTAATTGCCTTATACTGTTCTCTAATCATCTCAACTGATGATTAATCTTTGGACCAATCCTCAGTCTGTAATTAGGAAACACGATTTTGCTATATCACTAACTTAATGCATTGGTAATTACATTAAATTACAATAATATGAATGTGAATACAAAGGTCTATCTACTCCATAGGTCACTTTGGCAACTGTCGTACTGGTTAAACCTATAATATTCACAATTCACTAATGTAACATATATATAGCAAGATATAATCATAATTAATGTCAATTAAATTTATAGCAAATTGACTGGATTATGATCACAATGTGTCCGACTCGAAAACACGAACAAAACAAGCCTTTATAGTTAAAAAACGGATATAAGATGAGCCTGAAAATGCATAAAAACCAATAAAGAGAAATTCAGTTCAATTTAATTTCAATTTCAGAAATAAAATTTTGGTTCTTGTGTATTGGTTCTGGTTCTGGAACTGATTTCTAAAATTGGTTTCGGGTCGGGTTAAAAATTCGGGTAGGGTCAAAGAACAAATTCGGGTCGGGTTAAAACGGGTCGGGTCAACTGAGTCAACTCGGTTTGGATCAGACCGAGTTAACTCAGCTCAATTCACAGAGTTAATTCGGTACTAACACGTTTCCATCTTCTCCAAAATAAACGGAGAAGATGGGAAAAAAAATCCCAAACCTTGTGGGACATGCATGGAGTGTTGTTGCCGCTCACGTGATGACAATGACACTTCCTCTACCAAAGAAACTCCAACACTCGATCAGAAAGACAACCGAAAAAGTGTTAACTTGATCGGAAAAACACGTAGTAGAAGTTCTGAACGTTAAGTGGCAGAGAGACTCGAACCCAATTTTTTTTTTAAACAGAATCTAACATCAATCATTGTTAAATCATTAGCAATCAACCTCAAGCAATCATTACACCAAAACCAATCAAAAACTTTATTTAAAAAAATATTTGGTTAAATAAACAAGTTCTATTTCATCTAAACAAAACATAGTACCAATCCATTTTTTATTACCCTTAAACAATGATAAAGCTTATCATTAGCCAACAACAATCATGAAACAGTAATAATTAGAAACAAAAAAATAATTTCTCAACTAATGATTTGTTTCACTAAGCACTCACAGACCATGGACGTATACAATGAATACCATTAATACGAGATAAGCAAACAACAATAATAAATTAATGGTAAGCAAACAATATGTTTAATAATATGTTTAACAATAATAATAAACATATCGTTAATTTATTCATCAAGCACTCACAGAACCGTGAACTCTCATACACTCCTCGAATCACGTTAATGAACAAGCAAGATAAATCAGCCCTAATGGCTTTGATACTACGTCTAAAACTTAATCAGTTTATGCATACAAATATTAGGCGGATTAAACGCATAAACTTTAATCGATCTAGAGATATCATGCTTGCCACTAATATTAAAGATTCAAGATTAATGCACTTACCTCGATCCATTACGCTATTTGATGATGATGACAATGGAGGCAGGCTTTAGCTTTCTACCCAATGCACACAGAAACTCTAAAGGCGAGCTGCACATATGATGGAAGAGCACAACTTGAGAGGGTGAAAACTATGAACCCTAAAGCCTCCCTATTAATCCTTTTATACTCATATTCCATCATAATGAGTTTTAATAGGGTTTACCTACCAACATCCAATAAGATGGTCCTTAACCCTAATGGGTCTATACAATTAGGTTTTGGTTAAGCCCAGTAATTAAAACACATGGGTAATCATTAATGGGTTAATGTGGGCCACAATTCTACCAGGTCCCACTGCCACATCAGTTAGAAAAGCCCTCAAATTACTTTTGGGATGGGAATGGTGGTAGGTCCCACCTGCCACATCAGTTTTTGGCATCAATTTTGGTTTTTGGTCTATCCAAAAATCATTTTTCTTAATAAATTCATCTTTTTTTTCGAAAAAAAAATAATAGAAATCTTGATAATTGCGAATTGCCTTTCCATTTCTTCATAATCCCGTAATGCTCATTTATAGTCATTGTTCTACTTCAATCAACTTTATTCATGCATTCTTTCTTTTTTAACAAGAAAGGATAACACATTCAGAGCAGGTTTAGTGGGATCCCTAAAACCATAGACCCATGGATTTCTAGTGGGATACCTTAACCATTAGATCAAAGAAACTTTCCATTAATTCTTAAGGAAACGATGAAGAAATGATGGGGGAGATGAAATGAAGGCTGGGGCAATCAATTGATGCTCTCAATACGTGATTAAACCATGACTATGGAGCTCTTTTTTCACATTGGTGATTATCTGATGATCACCATCGCCCAATTCTATCTCCTATCACAAATTTATGTCTTGTCGAGTTGTTGTTTTTACTTAATTGCATACTACTTTTTTTTCTTTTTTTCTTTGTTGTGCTTAAATTAGCTATATATGGATGCGAGTTTGGGATAATTGAGATTTATTTTAAGCATTTTGGTTAACACGTGGGTAGCGTGGGGATTCCACCGTTTCTTTTCACTATTCATCTACCACCCCTAAACCCATAGATTCGTGGATTAATAAGTTGAATTTAGGGATTCCCACTACCCTTGCTCTTAGGTGGTTGACATCCAATCCACCAATCTGAAACTTTATGACTAACAACAAACTTAGCTAGAAAATGAGATGGCTTAGAGTACTTCTGATTTTATAAGGAAAATTGTTTGGATTGCCATTAAAAAGTTTGACAATAGTCTTGGAATCTCCTTCCAAACCACAGTTGCAGATTTGAAGTTTTAATTCTAGTTAAACACCAAAGTAGAAAGCTTAATTGGGCTTCAACTTCCAAAGGAGACATAAATTTTGTTGCACATCCCAGAAAAGTTCCATTTTTATCTCTAGCAATAACTCCCAACTGGAACCACAATCCTATAAAGCACCGATATTGATTTTTTGTGGTTTAGATTAAAATTATGCAACGAAACAAATAACTATTTCCCTTTACAAAATCACATGATGACACATGAATTAAAACAATAACTTGAAGATTAGATACGTACCATTTAAATGCTTGCATGTAATCCCAGATCTTCCTCCCACGTTCTGGATTAGTCGTCGAAAACTCGAAAAGATACAACCATTGTATTTCGGTTATAACTCTCTATTAGTTGATCCGAATCGCCTATGTGATATATACTTTTGATAGGAAATTTAGTTTCCTACAACTTTACCTGAAATAGAGAACCTCCAATTCTGCTCCAAAGTGTCTCAAAAATTGATTTTAAGTTTCGACGGGGATGTACTGCAAACTTTGGGCTTTTGAAACCTTTAAGATCATAAAGGTTGAGACACATAAGTTAGGGTAGGCTATCCTATGAACCCTATCTCTATTTATAGAGAAAGACCTTCTTCTCAATCTTTAGCTCTAAGTTAGGTCTATATATGCCCCACTTACTTAAGCTTTTGATTTATTACTTTGAGGTCCATATATCTCATATAGTTCTCAAAGAATAAATTTAATTGCAGTTAAGTCCATTAAATAACTAAAACTGAATACTCTTAAGTAAATGAATATTATTCAGAAGCTTTTTACTAGATAATACTCGCAAATAGTCCCTCCAATTAACCGATATTCGTTATAGACACCGAGGTAACATTACTATTAATGTCAGCATATTTTGAGTAATTACATCTTAGTCCTTGCCTTCCATATCAAACCATTATAATTATTCTAATAATCTAATAAATATTTTATAGGATCACTGCACATTTTATAATAATTAATACTCTTGATTAGGCTCTCAAAGGAATATCATTTCGGTATGGATTCCTTATTGACACAAAATAATTCCACTAAGTGACTTCGACTACCCAACCTACCCAGAATATTGGATCATGTTTGCGTTGCCTGATCTTTGGTAGATCAAAGTAAGTAGAAACCAGCTTGTATGATATACTCTTATCTCAGGATTTAGGACATTTACAATCAATAAGTTTTACAATATCTTTTTATATGCTGACAATAATATAAAAGGTATTCTGCCTGACTTGTTCAGTATATTTTAAATACACCAACACACTAACTTAGAGTCGCTACTCCGGTGATGGAGATACATCACCTTATAATATAGAAGTCTAGTATGTTATAGTCTTATTAGATTAATTGTTTAGATTGATCACTAACTATGAACAATACAAGAATATGATGAACCCGTAAATTACATATCTCTATGTATGAACACTTTATACAAATAATTTACTTATAACATCATCTTGTGAACCACACTTTATCCATCATATGGATAAAGTATAATATCATACTCATTAATAAATATAATTCTTCAATGTTATCAATTTAAATTGTTTTAGGGCATAAACCCCAACATTGAAAACTATTAGGAGGTCGGACGAGATGATAATAGAATTGTTATTTTCGACCACTGCAAATGAAGATTCTATAACAATTCTTCAGTTTCGATTGATATAATCACCACATAAGTCAACAACATATTTTGCAACATCGAAGTATTCATATTTCCATCCTTCACAAATATTGTGAATCTTCATTTACTCTAAAAAATAGAGTTTTTGTTCAAAAATGTATTTCAAAGGAAATACAAATTCAACCTAAATATGTTAAAAAATTGAAGTATTTAGACCTGTCATCCTTCACAAATATTGTGAATCACATTTATTCTAAAAAAAAAGAGCATTTGTTCAATCGTGTATTTTAAGGAAAGATGCATACTTAGTCTGGATACGCTAAAAAATCGGAGTATTCAGACTTTTATGTGAAAAATTTCCTAATTAGTTCTTACAACAAATATCTACAAATTACCCCTAATACGAAGTAGATATCGATCTTGGATCGGGAGGTTGTCAGGTGACTTACACCTTCCTGACCCGTAATAGAGTTCCCTTATTCAGAATCTCAATCGCAGACAAGTCAAAGGAAAATCATCTTTAGTGTTTTTCAAAGAAAAAGACTAAAAAATAGTTTTCCAACTAGAGGGTCTTGATTCCCTTAAAGTCAGGTGGCGACTCCAAATCAAAATTCAACAAATTCTTAGAGAGAGATACAAAACGTATTTCCCTCGACCAAAAGTGCAAGAGAGTTTTTACCTCCTAGTGTTCGACCAAAAGTGCGGGTGCTACAATTGGCGACTCTGCTGGGGATTTAAAAATTAGGAACTTGACTTGAAAAGTAGTTAGGGGTATGATGTTGATATCTGTTGTAAGTACTCGTCATGTTTGTGAAGACATCCATCGATCCGAATGGGTATATATTAGTGTGGCATATATAAATTTGGAAAAATCCTAAAAGAGTTTTATTCGATACACTAATACCTAAGGCATAATTACAAAGGAGCTGTTTCAAAAACTATAAGGTTTCCATCAACATAGGGGCATCCGAAAACTGTTTAAAGCTAATAGTCACAGGAAAATCAAAGAAACCAGAAAAGTCAACAGAGAGTTCTCAACTGGTGTGGATTAGAACATCAGCAAGACTAGTTCGTAGCAGAGAAATGGCAGGCCCTAAGGAAACATAGATATCACAGTTTGCTCCTGAAACAGTCAAGAAGACCATAGAAGACTATGTGGATAAAATTCTCACAAAGAGGCTAACATAGATGATGTCAAAACAAAAATCAAAAGAAGTCTTTACAGCAGAAAGTATAGAACAGGGACATGTTTCAACATCAATGAGGCCTGTTCAGGAGAAGGAAGCACATGGAGCGTTGGATCTGACACAGCTTCATCCAGTCCATAGCACATCCAAAAAAGTGGTGCAGTCCAAAAGTTATGTATTGGACGAAACTGAGTGCATGCAACAAGAAGATGCTGCAATGGAGATATTTAAGAAATCTCCAATGTATCTGGAATTTCAAGAAATGAACAAAAAGTTCCGTAAATCTAAAATATGAACTTATGATGCGACTAAATGGTATCAAGCTCCAGCTGAGAAGCTTCCACCTAAATTTAAATTTCCCAAAATAGAGAAATGTGATGGTTTTGGATGCCCAAAAGCCCATCTCAAATCATATATGGGATACTTGAAACCATTAGGAGTCGGCAACGAGCTATTAGCCCACCTGTTTTAAAGAAGCCTCACCAAGCTGGCTTTGAAATGGTTGGTGGCCCTAGATCAGAAAACCATACTAACATGGCCATCACTGACGGATGCTTTCATGAAGCAATTTTCTCAAAGCTCAGACAAAATAGTTACCAAAAGGAGGCGTTGAAACAAGGGAGCGAAGAATCATTTACGGATTACATAGCAAGGTGGTAGCTAAAAGTTTGTGAAATAATCTTCTGACCTACTGAAGAAAAGTAAATTGCTATGATCTTAAAAAATGTTACCATTGAGTACATGTTGCCTTTAAGTCATGTGGCACACCACTCGATGGCAGATTTCATGCAGTCAGGCACCCAGTTTGAAGATGCAACCAAATAAAGGGCACGATTAGTAGCAAGTGCACAACTGGAGGCAAAATATAAAAGATCGGGAAAAGAACATGTTAACTATGTGGCTCCACCTCAGTATCAAGGATTCCCTCCTATCATTCAGCCAAAGGTCTAAGCACCAATACAAGCGTCAGTTCAAACATCGGTTCAAACACAAGTAATGGGTCAATTTCAAGGAACGACCCAAAACAAAGAAAGGAGAGAATTCTCCAACTTAGGACATTCACTAAGTGAAATTCTCCCCTTATTGTTGGAGGCAGGCGTATTAACAAAAAGAGAGCCATTGCCACCACCAGACCTATTACCAAAATGGTACATACCAAATCTTCATTGCGAATTTCATCAAGCACTAGGGCACACTATGGATAAATGCATCGCATTAAGGCACGAAGTCCAAAACTTACTAGAGGCACACAAAATTAATATCCCAGGGGTAATCTTGCCAAACAAACCCAACATCAACAACAATCCATTGCCAACATACCAAGTTGAAGGTCAATAGTATATAAATTACATCGACTCAACAGGCACAATAGATCTAGCAAAGTTCATCCGAAGGAATGATGTAGATGAAAGCAGCAATGTGTTCAAACTTGGAGAAACAAGCCATCAAACATCCATCATCATTAACCCAACACTTAACTCAAAAAAAGTTAGAGAGGTTATGGCCAGTGCAAACCAAAGAAATGGCGAGAGCCTTCGATTCTGAAGAAAATCTATCCGAATCTAAGTAAAGCCAAGAAGCAATGAAATTGGCGGAATAAAAAAAGAATGAACCTGTGTTAACAACGAGTAAGTCCATCAAAGCAAATGGGCCTATCCTCATTAATCCAGGGGCAAAGACAGGTTCAGCTCTTACTCTCTTTCCTAAAAATACAAAGAGTAAGTCCACCAAATCAAATGGGCCTATCCTCATCAATCCAGGGGCAAAAACGCGTTCAACACTTGCCCTGTTTCCTCAAAATCATGCATGGGAAGATCTCTTGAAGGAAAAAGTTCAAGAATGTTAAAAGATACTGCATTATACCAGGGGTAGAAGACATTTCAAGCCAGCAAATTTGAGAGCAAAAAATCTAGTCACTACATTGCAAATACCACCGCCTGTGCAAATATCACCTCAACATTCAAAAGAAAGAAAAGAGAAGGATAATTTGATCATGAACCAACTTCAAAAGACAAAGGCGAACATCTCTATCTGGGGATTGTTAGAAGCGTTTACTAGACATAGGAAGGCAATGTAAAAGAATTGAACTCTATTTATGTATCAACAAGCATTACACCGGAAGAACTGGTAAATACAATGGCCCCAACTAGGAAAAAAAACTTCATTTCATTCTCAGATGAAGAGTTGCCCAGAGAAGGAAAGGACTAGAACTTGGCCCTTCACATTTCTGTTTGCTGGAACCACCTCTTAATTCCAAGAGTCTTGATTGATAATGGAACTGGGGTGAATATTTGCACCTTGAAAATAGCAAAAATAATGGGCTTAAACCCAGAAGATATGGAGCTTTAAGAAGGAACAATCAAAGCCGTAAAAGGCTTTGACAATGAAAAAAAGAAGGTGGCGGACGAATTCACCACAACCATAACCATTGGGTGGATCCAAACTGTGGTCCAATTTCTGGTTACGGATATAGAGGTAAACTTCAGTTTGCTTCTGGGATGGCCATGGATGCATCAAATCAATGCTGTTGCTTCTACCATTCATCAAAAGCTAAAATTTTACCACGAAGGTAGATTGATTGTAATTCAAGGTGATCCCGATATTTAAGAAAAAGGAGTTACTGCACTCACTATAGAGCCAAAATTCTATAAATTTATAGAAGAAACAATTTATGCAATAATCATCAAACTGTCGGTTCGAGAAAAAATTCCAAGCAGATTTGAATACGGAAACAAAAAGGTGGCTCATTTCCTAAGAAAGAACAACTTCTTTCTTGGGATGGAATTAGGAAATAGGCATCAAGGAAATACTAAACCTTAGGATGGATCCTAGATCTCACATAAAGGAACATTTGGATTGGGATTCTATCCTACGGAAGAAGAGGCAAAAAATATCAAAGCAGAAAAGCTGAAGAGAGAGCAAGCAGAAAAATAGGTAACTATGCTTCATAGTTTGGAATAAACTACCAAAACTATATGATTAGTTCATGCAAAAGAATACACAGAAAACTCCTTCAACAACAACAGTCAAATCAGTTGCAACAATCACCATCAAGTCAAAGCCAAAATATCAGATTCAATCATCACCATTTGATGAAACGATCTATAAAGGACTGAATAATTTGTTCAATCTGGGGACAGATGTTGAAGGAAGCATAGGATAGACTGAAGATCCTGAAAACCTAACTGATGTACCACAGGTATGCATGGTTATCGAACAACCCAAGTTCAATCCCTCTCTTCTCATTCGCTTACTCCCAGAAGATCTCTCTAGGGAAGTTAACATGATGACATGATCGACCACCAGCAAAAATATCGCTGGTGTCCAAAAAAAACATCATAAAAGAAAAAGAGATGGGGTAATCCTCGGTTATGGAGGGAGGATATTGGTCCCCTGAACAATGTACAGTTTCTTTTAAACGTCTAATATTAGCAAAAACTAAAAAAATAAAAAAAGCCAACAAAATTCAAAAAAATTTGAAAAAGGCAAAAATAAAAAAAATGTTGAAGAAATTCTTGAAAGTACGGAATACACTGAATCTGAGGAAGAAGATGCGAATCTTTTCCTCAAGTCTCTTGATCGACATAAAGAAAGGCCTCATTCAGTAGAAGAAGAGATAGAAGTCGTGAACTTAGGCGTTGAAGAAGATCTACAAACAGTAAAAATTGGGGCTACTTTATCTCCTGAAGAAAGGGAATCCTTGATAAAATTGTTAAAGCAATACAAAAATGTCTTTGCATGGTTTTACAAAGATATGCCAGGGCTAGATACAAGCATAGTCAAGCATCACTTGCCAACTTATCCGAATGTAAGGCCCGTAAAGCAAAAACTCAGAAGATTGAGACCCGAATGGATGTTGAAAATCAATGAAGAAGTCACCAAACAACTAGATGCCGGATTCCTTGTCATGGTGAAATACTCAAATTGGTTGGCAAATATAGGTCAAGTGCCCAAGAAAGATGGCAAGTTCCGAATGTGCATCGAATACAGGAATTTAAATAAAGCAAGTCCAAAGGATAACTTTTCTTTGCCTCACATCGATACTTTGGTCGACAATGCATCATGTCATGGGTTACTATCCTTTATGGATTGTTACTTAGGCTATAATCATATCAAAATGGAGAAGGAAGACATAAGTAAAACTACCTTCATCACTTCGTGGGGAACTTATGGATATCAGGTAATGCCATTCGGACTAAAAAATGCTGGCGCCACATATCAACGGGCGATGACTACCCTATTTCATGACATGATCCATAAAGAAATCAAAGTATATGTGGATAACATGATTGCCAAATCTGAAAAGGGAGAAGATCATGTCAAAGTTCTGACCAAACTTTTCAACTGACTTCGAACATATCAACTCTGCCTCAACCCTAACAAATGTATATTTAGTGCCAGGTTAGGGACATTGTTAGGATTCATTGTCAGTCGGAAAGAAATTGAAGTGGACCCAGCCAAAAACAAAGCCATCAAAGAAATGCCATCTCCAAAGAATGAAAAAGAAATCAGGGGTTTTCTTGGAAGAATCCAGTATATCAGCAGATTCATAACACAACTTACTCCAATTTGTGAGCATCTTCAAGTTGTTAAGAAAAAGCACTCCAAAAGTTTGGAATACAGATTATTAAGAAGAGTTTGAGAAAATCAAGCAATACCTGGAAAATCCACCAGTATTAGTGCCACCCATCTCAGGGAGGCCGTTCTTATTATATCTTTCTATGATTGAGACATCAATGGGAACTGTGCTAGGGCAATATGATGAGGACAATAGGAAAGAGCGAGCAATTTATTACATCAGCAAGACTCTCTCGGGGTATGAAACAAAGTATACACCATTAGAGAAAACATGTCGCTCTCATATGGGCTACCAAGCGTCTACGACATTACATGCTTTCTCATTCAGTGGAACTTTTGTCGAGGATGGATCCTATCAAATATCTGTTTGAAAAACCTGCACTATCAGGAAGAACTGCAAGATGGCAATTGCTATTATCAGAGTTTGACATCACCTATGTCACTCAAAAATCTATTAAAGGAAGAATCATTGCCGATCAACTTGCAACACAACAATTGCAGCAGATGGAACTCTCAAAACAGAATTTCCAAATGAGCACATCCTCAAGATAGAACCTAATGAAGATCAAATATGGAAAATGTATTTTGACGGCGCTCATAATCTAATCAGACGAGGAGTAGGGGCAATTCTAGAATCACTAGAAAGTTTAAGGATCCCAATTGCCATCGGATTAGAGTTCCCATGTACCAACAATATAGCAGAATACGAAGCATGTATTGCCAGTATACGAGCGACACTCGCAAATTATGTTAAGAGGTTAAGAGTATATGGGGATTCTCTTTTGATCATCAATCAAATACAGGGATTATGGAAACTGAAGGATGAGAAGTTGATTCCTTACCATGAATTCCTAAGTGAATTAACAAAAGAATTCAATTTCACTGAATTCCATCATGTCTTCTGAAATAAAAATCATTATCTAAATGCCCTTGGAGTTTTGGCATCGGGTTAACAATACCAGACGGGTCAATGGTCAGACCCATCGAAGTTATCCAGTAAGATGACCTGGTATATTGTCTCTACATCAGTATAGCATCAGTGAAAGGTCCTTTGGGTTTGTCAATGTCCATGGTGAGATAATGAACTCAAATGTAAGTCCTTGCTTGAGTTAGAGTTAGGTTATATCCTTCATACAAACTCACACTTCAACAAAAATCGAAGAGAAAGCACACCATCGAACTCAACTCACCACTGGAACTTACCACACGTTGGTAAGTGACCTTGTTTATCATTCATAGGTGGTTGGCATTGCATTAGGACTTAGCCATATTACTTGGGATGTATTTAGAACTCATTTAGAGTCTTTTCCAGCTTGGGCAAGGTAGTGTCGATACTCCTTAACAGGACTATCGATACTCTTTCGATCTGTTGACTACAGATCAGGGTAGTATCGATACTGCTCAATAAGACTATCGATACTCCTCCGATCTGTTGACAACAGATCAAGGTAGTATCGATACTCCTCAATAGGACTATCGATACTCCTTATAGGAGTATTGATACTCCTCAATACACCATTGAAGGGGCAATTCGTGGATTCGTGTCTTGGAGAAAGACCAGTCGAGTTTGCATGAGGGATTCTTGTTGTCGATGTGAACGGTTGTATGATTTCTCATAACTTTTAGTGGTAATTTCTAGACTAGGTCGCGGGGTTTTTTACGTTAACTTTTTTCTCGTCAACAAAAATCATTTGTGTTGATTGCTTATATGTGTGAATGATTTTTGTGCAAGGTTGAAATATTTGATTCTCTCTTCATTCCACATTCGAGAATCGAATAAGTCAATACTTGTTTGTTTCAATTTCTACATATTGTGAATTCATTGTGAATTCATTGTGAATTAAATTTTAAATAGGTAGATATTGATCCCCCTTCCATATACACTTAGATTAGTATTTATTGGTTAAGACCTTCACCTAGGAATATGTGATATTTCAATTGGTATCAGAGCATAGTTCACCATTTAGGGCTTTACATCTCGGTAAGATCCTTGTAGTGAAATATGGAGGGAAGTTTCGTGTACAGACCTCCACTATTCGACGGTAGTAATTATGCGTATTGGAAAGCACGCATGAGAGCCTTCCTAAGCTCTATAGATGAAAGAGTTTGGATGGCTGTAGTAAATGGCTGGTCCCCTCTAACCATAACCACCACAATTGATGGTGTTGCTATGACTAAACCTAAAGCAAGTGATGTCTGGACTAAAGACGAACTTGATAAGGCCACCTATAACAATAAAGGACTTAATGCTGTTACGATCAATGAGTTTAGAAGCATATCCAATTGCCTTGTGGCAAAAGAGGCATGGACCAAATTAGAGGTCACAAATGAAGGTACCCAGACCGTCAAAATTGCAAATGTTGACAACTCAATTAATCTTTGAATGGAGGAAAATAAGACCTTCAACGAGTTTTATGGCAAACTCGGTGAAATGGTAAATAACATGTTTGCCTTAGGAGAGACTATTTCTAACTCCAAAATAGTCCGTAAGGTTCTAAGATCTCTTCCCAAGAGATTTGAAGCCAAAGTTACGGCTATTTAGGAGAGTAAAGATATTGATGCTCTTCTACCTAAGGAACTTGCAGGAAATCTCAGGACATTCGAGTCAAACTTCCGCTCTACAAAGAAGTCCAAGAATATAGCTTTAAAAGCCTTCAAGAAAGCCAGTAAGTCGAATGATAAATCCTCCGATGACTCAAGTGATGAGGAAATTGCTATCCTCACAAGGAAATTTATGAAGCACATAAAAAAGAAGAAAGGAGGATCTCAAGAATTCGACAAGAAGAACTCTTCCTTCTCCAAGTCCAAATCAAATGAAGATAGGTTTGAGAAGAAGAAGAATGATGAGGTGCAATGCTACAAGTGTCGTGGATTTGGACACATGTCAAATATTTACCCAAACAAGAAGCGCTTTGGTGATTCAAAGGAAAAGAAAGCGATGAATGTCACTTTTGATGACTCATCATCGGAATCCAACTCTTCTCATGATAGTGAAGATGAAATGACAAGAAATTATGTTGCACTCATTGCTTCAAATGCATCCTCACATGAGCAAGTAGAGGATAAGGGAAACGTTCAAACCTCAAGTGAGGAAGATGATAGTGAAGATGATCTCCATGAAGAAGAATTAATTTCAATAATTTTAGAAAACAGTAAGAGCTTGTCTAAGAAAAACAAAGAGCTAAAACTGAAGATTACAAGTCTTGAGAATGAGAAGAATGATTTAATACTTCAAGTGGAAGAAGCCTCAAAGAGAGACGTAGAAGGCAAAGTGATTCTTGAAGGGAAAGAAAAAGAAATCAAGTTTCTAAAGAATGAGCTTGTGGTGGCAAATGAGAGAGTACCATATCTTCTTCATGAAATAGAGAAAGTAAAGGATGAGTTGAAAGAGTCTAAAGAGATGATCATAAAGTTCAACCATGGGTCGATTGATCTTGTGTCAATGTTGAAAGGGTCGAATAATTCGGGTGACAAGAAGGGACTCAGGTTTGATGTAAGTAAAGTTGTGAGCACTTCAATATTAACGACCTTTGTGAAAGCTAAGACTCATCTTCTACAAACGAGAGCAGCTAAGCAGGCCAACAAACAAGCTCCAAAACATGTTGGCAAGCAACAACCTCTAAAGAAGGTTGCCAAGCCATAAGCCAAGCCAAGAGGCATTACGAGATTGCCTCAAAGTACCCACACATGCTCATATTGTGGATATCAAGGTCACTTGCAAAATACTTGCAAACTCTACTTAAAAGACCTCCACTGAGCGCAAAGAAAAAAGACTTGCTCAAGAATTTCAAGCAACTTTAAGGTAAAGCAAGAGCTTTGACTGCAGAGATTGTGAGACTTCTCGGTTCACATGGGTGGTTTCCCTCCGAGAGAAACCCAATTCTTTTGATGAATTTTTTTGTAATGGTGCAGAGATTTTCTAAGAAGAATTAAGATGTTGAACATGGCAAAGAACCTCAATGATTGTATCATCTTTGATACAAGGTGTGCTGAGTATGTGGATGATAAGTAGAGCAAAGAGCTAACTCTCAAACATTGTCCAAGGTTGAGAAAGAATAGTCCTTGGCAGGTTCAAGTTTTTTTTTTGTTATTCTTGGATGAATCCTATGCATAATACTTATTATGTGCATACCACTTTGTGTATTCATTGTGTTATGTCCTACTTTAATGCTTCATCATGAATCCTGTTTAGCACTCTCACTCCTCCCTTTTCTTGGACTACATAATTTGTTAGGGAATTTGAGTGGGTACCCTACTAGTATGCTTTTTGCTATTTTATGTATTCTAGTTTATGAAGTATGTACTTGTAGAGAAAGTTCTATTGCATATGAACATGTCATTATATCCTCTAAGTATCATACTTTACACCATTTCTACTCATTGACATATCAATTTTGTGACATGTGTGTATTTTCTTGTGCTTGTAATCTTGGATCTTTATCAATGTTGAATGAATTTCATAAACCTTTATTATTGATTAAGAAATAGGCTATTGCACAAGTGGTGACTACTGAAGGTCAATCACATCAAGCAGAATACTTTCTGCAGGTTTGTATTCTCACTCCTCCCTATATTGCTTTTGTATGTCTCTAGGTCGAGTGTTGATGAATGTTCAACCAGACTAGCTTTAAGATTCAATCTTGTTAATGGTTTGGTTGAGAGTGTGTTTGCATGAATTGATTCATTGTATATATTTGTGCATGCAAGTTCTTTACTGTGCATTAAGTTGATATTTGATTTATCTAACAATATGCACCTTATCCATTGGTTTTTAAAGCCTGGATAGTTTCACACACCGTGCTTCTATTTCTTATCATAGCTTTGACTATCCTTAGCTAGATTAGATAATTGCTATAATGTGTGACTTGTCATGTGCTTACCTTCCACCTTGTGTATTTATTGACTATCTAACTACCTACTTGGTGTGGTTTACGCAAATACGAAATTTTGTTAGATATGCATCTTGATGGTTGGTTGGTTTGTATGTGTGTTTTCTTACACTATCTTCCTTTATTTCTCCTTGTACCTTTATGTTTCTATCCCTTGTCCATGTGTGAGAAAAAGGAAAAAATTATGTGTTCTTGACCTTTCAAGGGGAGTACTATGTGATGGGAGATATATCACATAGAGGGAGAAATTTTTGTGCCACCCATTAAGGGGAAGTATAAGCTTATTGAGTATCTATATTCATATTTTCTATAATACCTTGATGTGTTTTGTGAACATGTGCAGTAAATAAGTTAAAAGACATCTCCTAGAGTTTAAAGTCTATATTTTTTAGGGAGTCTTGTCTTTTACCTTTTGATTGCGTCTTATGAATATGTCTTGTTCAGAATTAACAAAATAAGACTCCAATGCAAGGGATATCTCGGGTGTGGACTATGGTACACCAAGGACATCAACTTCGAGATTTGTGCCTACTCCGATGTGGGTTGGGCTGGGAATGTGGATGTTAGGAAGAACATGAAGCAAGACTTTCAATCCTTATCCACAACCAAGACAGAGGTTATCACGGCAGGTCTGTGTTTCACTCAATTATTTTGGAGGTTGTATATGCTTATTGATTAAGGTTTTGAGCATGCCACTATAATTACTTATTGTGATAACACTTGTACTCTTGATGTCACTATGATTTATGGTCAAACTCTAGAACTGAGTACATATATTAGACTTCACCTTTTTTTCGTGACTTAGTTGTTGAGATGGCGATTCATTATGAGTACGTGCCGAAATGATAAACTAATTGTTGATATCCTCTGCTAGTCACTGAACTCTTTGACTTTTGATAGTCTTAGGAGGGCATTTGGTGTAGTCTCCATATCTTGGGATCACCATGTTTCACTCTCCTACCCCCGTTGTTACCTGTCTCTTTCTCTCGTAAAGGGTAGTCGAGTGTGTCTCTTCTAGTCTGCATTGGATGGCATAGCATCATTTTTCTCGCATTCTAGAAAGAATTTTGTGATACTTCGTGTTTTTGAAAATTCATGGCCTTTATGCATGTTTTTCTCTGGCAGTATCCTTACTTTGCACACAGATCATTCGTGTATTGATTTAGTTTTGACCTGTGTATCTCCACTGTGATCTTTTTCTTATGCATCTTGAATATCTTAGAGGGGGGTTTTTGATCACTTGCTCTTGAGATCATGAGTTTTTTGTATTTTTTTAATATCTTTAAATAATAGACTTTGAGATCCCAAGTTCTTTGCTTCACACATTTCACTCGAACTTTTTCTGAACTTATGTTTGTATCTTGTGTTTGATTGAATGTGTGTGGGTTGATCTTAGTTTGTATGTTCGTTACTTCTCTCGAACTATTTCGAACCAAACTAGTATGGACGAGCTATCCTAGAACCTGTAATTTATTGATAATATATTTTTTTCTGCTATACACCTCAAGAGTGAGTTCTCGTACAAGATTTTGAACTCGGTGTGCCACCTAAAGAGTAAGCTCTCGTAGAAGATTTTGAGCTTGGTGGAGCCACTTAAAGAGTAAGCTCTCTTAAAAGATTTTGAGCTTGGTGTCATGATACTTCGTAGTGGGACCACATGATAAGTTTTGACATCTTGAGAGCAAATCTATAACAAATCAATAAAAAACTCTCGGGTAGACTTGATGAGTCATGATACATGCTCTTGGGCTATTTGTATTCTAAAATACACCTTCATGGTAAAGCCCTAACATGTTGGTCTTGAACTCTTAGAACGTGCATTGTGATTCGTTTTCCATACTAGTGTGGTTTGGAATAGTGAAAAGAGAGTAGAATCTTAATGTTTATCAACTTTCAAGGATCTTTTCACACTTTGTGACATCATCACTTGCACACACACTCGTTCAATTGTTCGATGGACTCTGTGGTCAACTCAGCTTGTGTTTTTATTGTTTATGTTTGAATATCTTCTTGAAAACCAGTTGCTTATGATGCTTTCATGGACTTGTGTAAAGTTTCTCATCTTGATGGTCTTGATTCATCGTATGTTAATAAATTTTTTTATTACTATTTCAAAATAGAGACGGATATTTCACCAGCCCACCTTTTATTAATTTAGCCCATTTATTCATTATTTCCGCATAAACGACAATATAGATTTCACGAGCAAGACTTTGATACAGAGCTCTATATCAAAATTTTGATATAGAGTTTCTAAATGAAGGACAAATGTAAAATCTCTTTATCTATATCTATATCTATACTACTACATAATGCAAATACTTGAGTGAAGCTTATTTTGTCAAAACTTTCTAAAATAACCTTATGTGTGTTTTCTATTAGCAAACTGAATATATATAGTTGTAAATTATTTATCAAATAGAGGGCATAATTGGCACTAAATAGAACTCTAGCATTAAATAACTCCATAGAAGATTAAATAAGCAATATAGCACATTAATAAAAACAACAAATATAATTAAGGAACAAGTCCAACGTAAGTTCTCTAATTGGAAAAAATTGCTTAATAAAATTGTGGGGTCTGTTATGTTTGACTTTTGACTTGCAACCTAAAAGGTTTTCCTTTGAAAGGCGACTTAAAAGCATTTATCCTACGAAAAATTTTGAGAGTACCCTTAACATGTTCATTCTCTCACACCGTCTCTCTATAGCTAAGAAGCGCGGACACAGACACGAGGACAAGGATACGATACGACACGGACACGACGACACGTCAAATCTAAAAAATATAGGACACGAACACGGCAAGGATATATAAATAAATAATATATATTTATATTAAAAATTTATTTCATAGATGAAATTCTTCAAAAAACTCTAGAAAACCCTTGGATAAAGGAGTTTTGACAATAATGAAAGACAGAGAAACACAAAAACATGAGGGTGCCATGTTTCGTTTGATTTTTTGAATATATTCACAAAAAAATCTCACGAAACATGTATTTAAAATGTCCACCGTGTGTCCGAGTGTAATACCCCTACCTCTTTAAGTTGCTAATGCTGGGGGCATCCACTTGTGCTAAGGGTACCTTGCTAGGGTTTATTAGGGTTGGGTGTGTTTATCTATAAGTTAGCTAACATAACTCTTTCCCCACCTTGTTGTACCCATCGGTTAGAAGATAGGAGAAGAGAGGGAGTGTGTTGGTCGGCTGGAAGAGAGGAAGAGAGAAGGAGAGGCTGCTCAACCAAGGCAAGGGAGAGAGGAAGAGTAATAGCTTCTTGAAGGAGAACCAAGGTTTTGGGAAGGAGAAATCTCAGAGAATCAAGCTTGTGGCTGGGGATTCATCATCTTCTTGTATCGATACTAACTGACCAGTTGGCCTTAATTAAGCTATTTTTTGAGTTTTAATGACAATAAGATTGTGCTTAATGATGATTTATATATTGCATATACATGAATATATATGTTTATGGGCATAGAATGTATGCATAAACACGTGGTAGAATACTTTCATGATGATGAACACATGTGGACACATAAAATATGTACGAAACCCACATAAGCTTAATGTGTGCTTAAGTAACTTGTTTGGCATGCGTGCAAACATAGTGTAGGTCCTGTAAAGGTCTGGTCCTCTCCAAGAGAGGTCTACGGAATCGCCAAGTGAGGTCTACGGAATAACTTGACACGTAAGTAACGCCGACAGGGTTACCAGTGTTCGGGGGACGGATTTCGAGACTATTCATCGGATTCATGTGGCGCACGGCCAGTGTCACAATTGAACTATAGGAATGGGTGAAACGTGGGTAGTAACTAGAGAGCACTATTTGATGTGATAACTTAATCTTAACCAAAGAACATAAAACACAACAACCGAACTCTTGTGTATCTCTTTACATTGTTAAATCTATCTTTATATCTCTTATTCATACACTGAAACTGGTAAAGCATATGGTTAACCCAAATCTAAGCCAGGGGAACTAGTGAACTTGCTGGGTTTTGACCGAGCACCGTTGTTTTACAGGTCCAGGGCAGCAGGTGAATCCCCGCTAGAGGCGGTGATCACGTAGGCAAGACTTAGTCTTCGGAGTTTTGTTTAAGTTCCGTGAAGACGTAGGACATCTTTTGTTTTCGTTCAGTTTATTTCGGACATTGTTTAGTCCTTTGATCTTTGGGATTAATTACTTATCCATTTGTTTGACAGATTATTTGTAAGTTGATAAAGTTTATTTCAGCTTTATTTTACTTGTGTTGTGGATGTGAGTGCAAGCTTCTTGTTAGCTTTGGTGAATACGTTTACCCTAGAGCTACAGGTTGTAAATGGTTCCGCGGGAGTGCCTGGTTCTCATAGAGTAAGGGCTGCAGACCTGAAATATGAGGGTGGGGCATTACAGTTGGTATCAGAGCCTCAGGTTCAAAATCCTAGAGGGAATTAAGTTGAGTTAGGATGTTTGTGACACTTTAGACACGAGACTAAGGGTGCACTTGATGTTTGCTTGTTGCTTGATTTTTGACTTGGTTTAGCGAATAGGCTTAGTTCGATTTCTCATCCTTCTTTTTCTTGTATCTCAGAATTATGTCTGGGAGGAGAACTAGAGGTAGAGGTGGTCGGTGAAGAGGTAGAGGTGCACGGGGGAACAATGATAGTGTTCTTACTGAAGAGGTGAATGCACCACCTACCGAGATTCCTCCACCACCATGGCAAGGAGAAATCGGGCAAGGTTCGGGGCAAAACCAAACAGGAGGGGTGAACCTTCAGATGCCGGAGTAGGAGATGTTGCGACAATTGATTGCAGAGTCAGTAGGGGCAGTGGTGGATGCCAGGCTAGATGCACAGTTGGGTGCAAGGGGTCCAGCGGCACCAGCTCCTGTACAAGCACCAATTTAAGTACCGCAACCACCAGTTATACAGGTAGGAGTACCTACTTGGATGGAGTTACATAAACATTTCTTGAGTTTGAAACCACGAACCTTTGGAGGTTCTACAGATCCGTTAGTGGCACATCAGTGGATCAAGGAGATGGAAAAGACCTTTAGGACCTTCGAGTGCCCAGAAGAGTATAAGTAGAGGTTTATAGCTTTTCAGCTCGTAGAGGATGCATTGGATTGGTGGGAGTATCGTTCCCAGGATCTAGATACTACCACCCTAACTTGGCAGTAGTTTCAGGTGATGTTCTTTGATCAGTATTTTCCTCAGAGTGCACGTATGGCAATAGAAAAAAGAGTTCCAAGATTTGAGGCAGAAAGACGATCAGACAGTGGTCGAGTATGAGAGAGAGTTTTCTAGGCTAGCTTTGTATGCACCAGGTCTTATTCCGGCTGAGCAGTGTAAGATACAAAAGTTTCTGAGGGGATTGAATCGACAGATCTCTAGGCATATCATTGGGCAGCGTAGTTTTGATACCTTTACTAAGGTAGTAGAGTGTGCACGACTTCATGATCAGGAGATCCAGGAGGTACGAAGGAAGAGGAGTAAAAAGGCTGAGACAAGGCCAGTAGACAAACGAGATCAAAAGAATGGTCAAGGTCAGCAAGGGAAGAACCATAATAACCGAGGTTACTGGAAGAGGCCGAAAACTGAAGAGAAGAATACGGGTATAGTATTTCCTGCACAGCCTGAAGCGCTGAGAACTGAAGAGGGCATTAGGCTTGTAATTAAAGGGCCTTGCTATGCCTGTGGTGAGGTAGGACACATGGCAGCGGATTGTCCACGCGGTAACGAGACGCAAGGGGCTAGGTAGAATCAATAGCCGAGGCAGAACGGTTAGGGTCAAGCTCGACCCCAACATCAGGGTAGAGCCTATGTTGTAGTACCTAGGGATGCGAGAGCGCCATAGGGAATGGTGGAAGGTACGTTCCTAATTCACTCTCGGCCTGGTCGAATCCTTTTTGATTCTGGAGCTTCACATTCCTTCATATCTCATATGTTCTTAGACACCTTGACACTTAGATCGGAAAAGTGTGACTACCCTTTCTCTATTATTTCACCTATGGGGAGGATAGTACCAGTAGAACTAGTTTGCAAGGGTTGTCTTATTAGTTTGGAAAAACTAGACTTTGACTCAGATCTTTTCGTATTAGGTCTAGAGAGCTTTGATGTTATACTAGGCATGGATTGGCTTGCTGCAAACCATGCGAGATTGGATTGTTACGCGAAAACGGTAACATTTTCCATTCCAGAGGAAATGACATACGTGCTGCTGTTATCGCAAGGATGTGGTCTTGATAAGACACACATGTGCTTTGTGGATATGTTGGAACATTCGGTTGAAGGTAGAAGGCTTGAATCGATTCTTGTGGTGCGCGAATACCGTGATGTATTTGGTGAGGTCCCAGGGTTACCACCTCGCAGAGAGATAGACTTCTGTTTGGAGCTGGTTCTGGGCACAAAATCGATTGCGAAGAAACCTTATCGGATGGCTCCAATTGAGATGAAAGAGTTAAAGAACCAGATAGACCAGTTATTGGCTCAGGGTTTCATTCGTCGTAGTTCATCACCTTGGGGTGCACCAGTTCTTTTTGTTAAAAAGAAAGATGGGTCCATGAGACTATGTATAGACTACCGGGAACTGAACAAGGTTACGGTAAGAAATAAGTATCCTTTGCCTAGGATAGATGACCTGTTTGATCAACTTAAGGGAGCACAGTGGTTCTCTAAGATTGACTTGAGATCTGGTTATCATCAACTTAGAGTCCGAGAGCAGGACATACCTAAGACGACATTTCTGACAAGATATGGGTCTTACGAATTCTTGGTAATGTCGTTTGGGCTTACTAATGCACCAGCAGTGTTTATGGATCTGATGAATCGGATTTTCAGAGACTTCTTGGACCAGTTTGTTATCGTTTTCATTGATGGCATCTGGATTTACTCCAAGACACAAGAGGACCATAAGGTTCACTTGCATATAGTACTTCAGACTCTACGAGAGCACCAGTTGTATGCAAAGTTCGAAAAGTGCGAATTTTGACAACAAGAGGTAAAGTAGTTAGGACACATAGTGTCGGGAGCGGGAGTGACAGTCGATCCCTCCAAGGTTCAGGCTGTACTAGAGTGGCGGCAACCCACCACAGTGACAGAGATTCGAAGTTTCCTAGGTTTGGCTGGGTACTATAGGCGGTTTATCGAAGGATTTTCTAGTATAGCAAGTACTTTGACGAGTCTCACTAAGAAGGACGTTCCATTTAAGTGGGATGCTAAGTGTGAGCAAGCGTTTCAAGAGCTAAAGGCTAAGTTAACGACATCCCCAGTTTTAATCATTCCAGAGAGTGGAGTTGGACTCGTGGTGTATACTAATGCGTCACATCCGGGACTGGGATGCGTTTTAATGCAGGAAGGACGAGTGGTTGCTTATGCATCGAGACAGTTGAGGATACATGAGCATAACTACCCGACTCATGACCTCGAGTTAGCAGTTGTAGTGTTTGCACTCAAGATATAGAGGCACTACTTGATAGGAGAAAGGTTTGAGCTCTTTTCGGATCACAAGAGTCTCAAATACTTGGTCTCACAGAAGGATCTAAACATGAGGCAGCGTAGATGGTTGAAACTACTAAAGGATTATGACTTTCAGTTGCAATATCATCCAGGAAAGGCTAACATAGTGGCAGATGCGTTGAGCAGGTAGCCTAAGGGTATAGTGGCCTCTATGATGGTCCAGCAGTGGCGACTGTTGGAGGTAGCATCAGAGTATGACTTTGATTTGGCAACCCGCGAGTAGAGACAACTGTTGTTGGGTAGTATGGTTATTCAGCCTACTCAGGTAAGCAAAATCATTGGTGAACAAGGAAACGACCAATGGTGTCGTGACAGAGTTGCAGGGGTTCAACGGGGAGAGGTCACAGACATAGACGACGACTTGAGATTCAAGGGTCGCTTATATATCCCAGAGAAATCTAAACTGAGGAAGAACATTTTGAATGAGGCACACCGTAGTAAGTATACTATACATCCTGGAGAGAACAAGATGTATCGGGATCTCAAATGACATTTCTGGTGGCGAGGAATGAAGCGTAATGTTGCAGAGTTCGTGCGTACATGCTTTACTTGTCAGCAGGTAAAGGCAGAACATCAGAAACCAGCGGGTTCCTTGCAGTCCTTAGATATACCTGAGTGGAAGTAGGAGAATGTATCTATGGATTTTATCGATGGATTACCCAAGACTAGGAGGGGAAACGACTCAATTTGGGTGATAGTGGATAGACTGACTAAGTGCACACACTTCGTGCTAGTCAAGAAGACTTTTATAGCAGAATAGTTGGCTATGTTGTATGTGAAAGACATTGTTCGATATCACGGGGTTCCAGTCTCGGTGGTGTCAAATAGAGATACTTCTTTTACCTCGAAGTATTGGAGAGCTTTTCAAGAAGCTATGGGGACGCAGCTTGACTTTAGCACGGCTTTTCATCCACAAACGGATGGACAGACGGAGAGAGTTAACCAAATATTGGAGGATATGCTCCGGTGTGTAATTCTAGACTTCAAGGGTAATTAAGAAGATTCATTACCGCTTGTTGAGTTTGCATACAACAACAGTTATCAAACCAGCATAGGGATGGCACCGTTTAAAGCATTATATGGCAGACCGTGTAGATCTCCAGTATGTTGGGCAGAAGTCGGAGAGTCGAAACTTCCAAGAGCGGAAACAGTACAACAGACTACAGAGTAGATAGCCTTATTCAGAGAGCGTATGCGAACAGCTCAGAGTCGACAGAAAAGCTATGCCGATCAGAGGCATAGGGAACTCGAGTTCGAGGTAGGTGATCAAGTGTTACTGAAGGTATCACCGATGAAGGGTGTTCTTCGATTCGGTAAGAAAGGAAAGTTGACACCACATTTTGTTGGACCTTTTCTTATTATAGAGAGAGTAAGAAAAGTGGCTTATCGGTTAGCCTTACCAGATCCATTAGCAGGAGTTCATGATGTCTTCCATGTGTCTATGCTTCGGAAACATCTCAGGGATGAGGATCGCCCAGCAGTGGTCGATTTCCACGAGTTGGAGTTGCAGCCTGGAGCAACCTATGTAGAGAAGCCTTATAGGATTCTTGACTACAAGGAGCAGAAGCTTAGGTCAAAATCAATACATTGGGTGAAGGTGCAGTGACACCATCATGATGAGCGCGAGGCCACGTGGGAAAGAGAAGAGGAGATGCGCACGAGTTATCCGGCACTTTTCGAAGAGGTATGTGCAATTTCGAGGACGAAATCCTCTTTAAGTTGCTAATGCTGGGGGCAGCCACTTGTGCTAAGGGCACCTTGCTAGGGTTTATTAGGGTTGGGTGTGTTTATCTATAAGTTAGCTAACATAACTCTTTCCCCCTTATTGTACCCATCGGTTAGAAGAGAGGAGAAGAGAGGGAGTGTGTTGGTCGGCTGGAAGAGAGGAAGAGAGAAGGAGAGGTTGCTCAACCAAGCCAATGGAGAGAAGAAGAGTAAGAGCTTCTTAAAGGAGAGCCAAGGTTTTGGGAAGGAGAAATCTCAGAGAATTAAGGTTGTGGCTGGGGATTCATCATCTTCTTGTTCTTCTTCCTTAGGTTAGATCTCTCTTGGTGATTTGAGGCAAGTAGTAACTTGCTCCTTTGGTGTAGACTTAGGTTTTCTACCTTGCTTTGTTGAATTCCTAATAAATACTTGCATGAAATCTAGTTTTAAGCTTGGTTTACATGACTTGACCATGAATGATTGCATTTAAATCGAAATCACATGAAGTGTATGAGTTCTAATGGATGAAATGCATTGAATCTATGTATATGATTCCCTAAAAGTTGCAGGTTCGAAAATCAAAATACCATGGAGTTTTGTTGTAGAACAAACTCTGAAATCGCGAAGAAAACCCAGAGGGTATCGATACCCAAATAGAGTGTATCGATACCCACTGATCAGAATCGCAGAGAAACACAAGAGGTATCGATACCCAGTGAGAGGGTATCGATACTGACAAAATAGATGGACTTGGTATCGATACCCTATTCAGGATGTATCGATACCAGCCATGCCTGAAAGTTGGTATCGATACCAGCTGAACCTGTATCGATACCAACTGACCAGTTGGCCTTAGTTAAGTTGTTTTTTGAGTTTTAATGACAATAGGATTGTGCTTAATGACTATCATGATTTATATATTGCATATACATGAATATATATGTTTATGGGCATAGAATGTATGCATAAACATATGGTAGAATACTTTTATGATGATAAACACATGTGGACACATAAAACATGTACGAAACCCACATAAGCTTAATGTGTGCTTAAGTAACTTGTTTAGCATGCGTGCAAACATAGTGTAGGTCCTGTAAAGGTTTGGTCCTCTCCAAGCAAGTTCTACCGAATTGCCAAGTGAGGTATACGGAATTACTTGACACGTAAGTAACGCCGACAGGGTTACCAGTATTCGGCAGACGGATTTCGAGACTGTCCATCAGATTCACGTGGCGCACGGCCAGTGTCTCAATTGAACTATAGGAATGGGTGAAACATGGGTAGTAACTAGAGAGCACTATTTGATGCGATAACTTAATCTTAACCGAAGAACATAAAACACAACAGCCGAACTCTTGTGTATCTATTTACATTGTTAAATCTATCTTTATATCTCTTGTTCATACACTGAAACTGGTAAAGCATATTGAAAGTCTAAAATCCTTACGGTTATTAGTTAGAATAACCGTATGTCAATGTGACTATGGTTAAGGATCACACTATCACCTAATTAAAAATTACTAAGGTGATAAGAGTACAACAAAAATCTCTAACAAGAGTATTGACTTATTCGATTCTTAATATGCGGAATTAAGAACAAGAATCGAATATTTCAATCTCACAACAAGTAT
>MVGT01002351.1:17720-20220 GCA_002174775.1 Macleaya cordata
ACCATTAATTTTTATTTTCATCCACCACCTTAGATTCCATTTTCACCTATATAAGGAGGTAGTTTGTGAAGATAAATATGGTGTAAGTTAAGAGAGAATTGAGAAGAGAGGAATAGGAAGAGAGGAAGGAAAATTAAGAGAAGAAGAATTTGAGAAGATCACCACCCTCTTGGATAATTTCTAGCTATCAAAGGTAGGTCTCATTGAACCATTTCTAGTGGGATGTTTTATCGATTACTATGTTTGAAATTTTATGAAAATGTTCATCTCTTAAGATATATGTATGCATGATAAGTTTTTATTATTGGATTGCATCATATGTTATAAATTGTATATCATATGTATTAATCATGATTTTAAGATTTTAAGCATATAATTGTTCTTAATTTAGGTATCCATGAATACTTAAGTTTTGGACTAATTTTTGAGTTGGTTTATCCACAACTAATGGAATAATTATTGGACTTATTTTACACAAATAATAGATCTGTTTTAGGTTAGTTTGACTAATAACAATGAACTGATTTTTTTTTTCGATATGAAATTGTAAATTCCCGTTTTTACTGTATAGTCACTACTTTATCGACCATAACTTCTTCGTTATAGACCCAAATTGAGTGATTCCAACTCTTATATATTTTTAACATATATATGTATCTCCTGTAAAAATTTTATAATTTTTGGAGCTCATTTACTATATGTTTTTAATTCTGAAATTTACCTTTAAGTTTTGACAAAATCAATTTTGCTGAGAAAGTCCTAAAGATTGGTATTTTTCTTCCTGATTGATTTACTTTCTAATAAAATGCCATGAATAAGAATTATACATTTATCTATTTTATTTCTAATGCTTTTCGAATCACCAAAATCCGATTTGTAACTAATCCATAGTGACAGTTTTCGTTAAACTGCGCATTTCTAAAATCTGAATTCTCAGTTTTACTGCACAGCTGGTACGAAAATGGGAATAACTTCCTTTGTATAATTCTGAATTGAGTGATTTCAGTTCTTATACTTTCATGACATATATATCTACCTTCAGTATAAATTTGAGTACTTTTAGAGTTTGTTTACTCAGTTTATTAGACCTCTTAAATTAACCTTATGTACAACTCTTGTTCTTATGTAATACACCTAAAAATCATCTTTTGGTTCTCCTCTTGTTATTTAACTCCTCAACCTGTTTGTGTATGTTAAGGGTAAACTTTTTGTGGCCAATATTTACTAACACAAAGGTGTAATCTTGTAAATTTAATGAACATTTTTTATGCTTAACGGTTTCTTTTGAATTTAAGTTGGATTTCGAATTCTATTTATGCTTGTTGCTCACAAAGCTGTTTTGAAGTTTAAACGACGAATTTTTGAATTTCAAGGATAGATTTGGTATCAAATTTTCATATTCTCATCGTGATGGTTTATTTTGAGGTTTAAATGAATTATTACGTTATTGCATTAACCCAACTTCTTGGTGACTGGATGTATTATGGTTACTCAGTATTGTTGGTTTTTAACTCGATTTTGAAATAAGATCCAAAGAATATGAAAGATTTTGGTTAACATATTCATGATGCATTAATATGGGATCTGAATTTCATAAGAGCGAAGGCTCGACGAAACACCCTTATTGACCGGGACAGTGATTTTCCCTTCGAGTTTAATACTCCACCATCGATGGTTGTGGTTCCCGAACTAAGGATCAAAATCGGAATGGGTGATGTGGTTTCCGAAAGACCAAGGATCAAAATCGGAAAATTTGTATAAGATTATATTTTTCATGATTATACGCCTCGTGGTTATTCGAAGCATTTGTTTACTTGAAAATTTTTATTAACTACTTATTTGGTGTTTTATCGCTTAGTGTTTAGCCGCTACCTACTAGGGTGGGGGAGATGAACCTATTGAGTTTTCTCACTGTTGTTGATAATCCTGCAGATTTCTTAAATGATGGAGATGTGCCTAATACACAGGAATAGGATGATTAAAAGGAGTGATGATTTAAAGTTTCGTGTCTCATATTATGTTTAGATGTTTGAAACTGTGGAACTTATGCTTTCTATGTTTTATTTTGTCCTACTAGCTTGAAATATTGGTGATGAACTATTTTACCATGTGATAACTATCATTAGGTGTGTTTATCTTAAGTTTACTAATAATTATATGAATTAAGTGTGCTTATTTTATATATATTTATTGTGATGACTAAACTAGTTTATTTTTCGACTTAACACCGTGAGTTCTGGGTTATTAAAGAAGATGGTTCGTGATCCAGAATTTGGGGTGTTACACTCACCATATTCAATCTCAGTATCTGGGGGTATCATGCTGACACACTGAACAAGTCATTTTTTAAAAAATAAACAGTTACTGCATTGGAAGAGAAAAATAAATATAACGAACCAACAAAACCATTATATATGAACATATAACGCACCAACAAAACCTTTCTATCACAGCCACGAAAAAGGACTTGCAGAAACGTTCAAATAAATAAAAAACAGAC
>MVGT01002351.1:25220-33540 GCA_002174775.1 Macleaya cordata
TTCTCATGGTGTGAACCAACTCATGAGCAATAATAAAATTATCAGTTATTTGCCTCCTAGAAATGAAAGCAGACTGAAAACAGGAAATCAATTTCTCAAGAAAAGACTTGACTCTATTTGCCAACAGTTTAGATATAATTTTATAAGAAGTATTACACAAACTAATGGGTCTAAAGTCAGCAGGACTGATGGGATGATTCAATTTTGGAATAAGAGATATAAAAGTCTGATTTAACTCTTTGCAGATAAATTTAGTATCAAAGAAACACCTAATCGTATCATCTATGTCTGAAAGTCTAAATGAACCCTCCGGTTAATGAATTTAACCGTATGCTAATGTGACTATGGTTAAGGATCACACTATCACCTAATTAAAATTTAAGTAGTGATAAAGAGTAAAGCAAAAATTCTCTACTAAGAGTATTGACTTATGCGATTCTTAATATGCGGAATTAAGAACAAGAATCGAATATTTCAAACTCACAACAAGTATGAAAATAAGCACAAGAGATTTTGTTAACGAGGAAAACCCAAACTGGGAAAAATCCCGGAACCTAGTCCAGCAAAAATCCACTAAGAGTTATTGAAAATTTATAAACCAATTTACCACTCGATGGACACGATTTATGACTCCTTCTACGCTCCAATCAGCTACGGTGTACAGTTCTTCCACAAATTTGAACTCCACGAATTTATCTCTTTGTTGATTATCAATTCTCACGCATACAATTTGGAGTCCAACAAGCCAACGTGAATGAGTTGCGCATACAATCCAAATCCAGGAACCAACACCTCCCACAAAATGATGCGTCTCCAACTTGAACTCCACAAGTCCTGCACCTTGAACCAATACTCGACTCTACGAGTATTTCACCACGAACTTGAAGCTTCAAGATCAATCACCAGAATTCCACCGGAACACCTAAACTAAGGTTTTGACTAATATGGGAAGGATTTAGTCATTTCCAACAAGTTTGAAAACTAATAATATGAGTTATGCTCTCCAATAACTTGTTAGGAGTTGGGGTGAATGGTTGATGAAAATAGTTAAAACTCACTCTATTTATAATGGTGTTTTTAGATATAGATCTAGAACATCCCATGTGATGAATAGTTTATTCATTTTCTAGATCTAGATTTAGAAGACACCAAGTATAATGAGTGGTGTTTCTTTTTGATTTAGAATTACATCATACAATAACTAATGAGTGATGTTTTCCTCTTTTAGTTTAAGAACTATATTTCGCCATAGGTGATATTTTACAACACACCACATTACCCCATGTGAGTGGTGATTTGTATGTATAGTCTAGATCTATATCACTTATATTAATATTTAAAAGTTCATAATACATGGTGAACTAAAACATTTATGGAAGGTTTTTAGAATCATTCAAAATAGCTTTAAAAGATGGTTAAAAGTTGTAAAAACCTTTTAGTACACTTTGGTTTCGAAACCTATATACTTGGTTTCGAAACCAAAACTCATCTGGAGTCAAAATAGAAGTTTAGTAACTTTGGTAACAGTACAAAAGGTCACAGTTTCCCTTAAAAGCGTGGTTTTCTGACAACATTCGTCCAAATAATTTCAAGGGGTTTTGACATTTTTTACCATTCCAAACTTTCTCATATGATTCAATATGAACTAACCACCTATGGTATTGAGTATTCTAAGTCGCTTACCATCCTAAGATGAGTTCCGGTAGTGAGTTGAGCTTCTTAGAGTCTTTTCTTCACAACGAACCGAACAACGACTCACTAACTCTAGCTCAAGTTACATTGACCTTCTTGAGATAACTTTGACACGAAATTCGACAAATATGACATGAGTAAACTCATGGACCTAATAATGTCCTTACCCACAATGTCCCAATTTTCTTGAAAGAAAATAGCCAGAAATCCATCAGGGCCAGGGGACTTATGAGGGGGCATACTAGAGATCACAGATCTAATTTCCTCCTTAGAGGGAATCGATGTGAGACTCAAGTTGTCTTCTGAGGTAATACAATAAGGAATCAGGTTAGTGATATTACTGAAATCATGAATATTATTAGTAGAAGTAGCCATACCTTTAAAGTGAGAGGTTAAACATTCAGCTATAGGTGCCTGATCTTCAAGCCAAAGACCTTGGGGGTCTTTAATACTATCAATCCTATTAAAAGTGTTCCTATTACGAGCTAGGGTATGAAAATAGCTTATATTTCTATCCCTTAGCTTAACATCCTTCTCGCCAGCTTTAACTTTCCAGAAAGCTTCCTCAAGATCATACAATGTTTCCAACTTAACAGCCAAGTTAATCAAGCCTTAACTATACAGAGGATCCTGAGGTGATCATTCTCATCCAAAATCAGATCATTATAAAACTTTTAACCTTCTAATAAAAAATTAGTTGGTTTATATTAGGTAATTTTAAATCAATTCTTTTAAGTAGAAGTTTTACTACAGGGTGATTTTAAAGGGTAATGTTACTTGTACCAAGGACTAGTACAAAGAAGCTTGCAAGTCAGATTTCTATGCCTTATATATGGGGCCCACATAGATATGATCATGTTCACGCGAGCAAACAGAGTGTGAGTACACGTAGGTTTACAATCGCTTGAAGGCCCGGAGAGGTTGGCACGAGTCCCTGCTTAAACCATAAGAGGTGACCATTCAAGGATCGCATGAACATAAAAAAGCAGGAGGGGTGCAGGGGAGAAGGAGGTAAGGTCTCGAAGTGGTGGGCAGCAGGGAAGTAGCTTTGTGTTAGAGCCTTGTGGTTGTACCGGTTGGTGTTTTTTGCATGTATCTCTCTGCATTTCCCAAGCCTTTTTCTTCTGGTGTTTGCAACCAGATTTTGTAGATCTATGCCTGGGTTGAGTACGAGGGTGGGAGATCTCTGATTTTCTGCCCTTGAGATACCTCGATTACATGGATTTGGCAGCTGTCAAAGGCCCCGAGAAGAGAGAGCACACGGTACTCATGAGCTGCTTCTCGAGACCCATTCTAGATGATGTGTAGCCTCACGCAATCGATGTTTCCAAAGTAGAGTTTGGCAGAGATCCCTTTACTCATGATTGGCTCGTTTAATGTGTGCTATGTTCCTCCGTGCAGAAGGAGATGTAGATGTCGCCTTCAGACATCATCCGCCTTTACCTGTCTGGCCCTCCAGACCTTGAACCTTCGTTTTTTCCCCTTGAGCGATGGCTTGTGGGAAGGGACGGGGTTTCGCCCTGAGCTCGCATTGAGCTATTGTATTAGGACCGCTGGGGCTGTAGGTGTGGCTTGGTTGTCACCACATGAGCTGATGAGTGAATGTCTTCGTAGTTTGGTTGTCACCATGTAGACCAGTGAGAGAGGTGTCCACGTGGCTTGGTCATCATCGCGTAGACTGAAAGTGGATGGCCACGTGGGCATACCAAAATCCACCTTATACAGATCCAAGGGCTAATTTTTGATAATGATGATCTAAATGGTGGACTCCATGTTACCAGAAAAAATCAGCTAATTCTAAAACTTCTAACTCCATCAAAAAAGATTTTTAATCTTTTTGAAAATCTTGTGGACCAAATGGATTCAAAAAGCTATACATTGGGTGTTTTGGCTATTTTTCCTTAATTAAAATTGTGATAAAGCCTATATAATGAGTCCCGTTCTGTGTTCCTCGATACAAGGTTCATGTGGACTTATACAGAGATTATCTAAGGGCTGATTTTTTGTAGGGATGTTCTACTCACCCTTTAGATCATTCTCACCAATATTCATATCACTCTAAAACTCCTAACCCCATGTTGAATGATTTTATAAGCCGCCCATTTTTTTCAGTCAGATGTTTTTTATAGCGTAGGAGTTTTAGAATGTTATGATTTTTTGTAAACATTATCTAAATAGTAAACAAAACATCCTACAAAAAATCAGCTTTTAAATCATCACCATGTGGACTGTCTATTTTACGAGGTACACGGGACAAGACTCCTCTATAATATATGGAGGTCTTGAAATAGATTTCAGTAAAAGTCGAATTGTTAATTATTTAACCAAACTAAAACTAGTTGAGATGCAAAGTAGAAGTTAATAAAAACAAAACAAAAAACAAAAAAAAAGATAACTATCTACAATTAACCACTCCATGTTCAGAGTAGATCACGTTACCTTGTTTATAAAACTAGTTTGACGAGGAATAGGAATAGAAATTACTAAAAGAGGAAGAAAAGATATAGACTTACACAGAAAATAAAAGTTATAGAATCACAGAAAAAAGAAAAGAAAGAAAGAAAGATTATGATAGTGATCAAATGGGTCCTATTGGAAAAATGACCTTCTTATTACATAAAAAAAAAAACAAAAAAAAACCCTTGTTAACCCAGCAACTGTCTTCTAAATTAAACAAAACAAATCACTAAAGAAGAAAAAAAAGATAAAGAATTACACATGGAGCACAACTTTTAAGTTATCCTGGTTCCCAAATTCAAGCGCCATGTGAAACTACCAGAGTTAGAAAATATAATGTATAACACAACGAATATCAGAAAGCCCTTGCGCGTAAATAACATGGAAGGAAATGCAGTTTGGTCTTCACTGGAGAATTTGGCTGCCATAGTCGTTGTTAAACTTCTCGTAACGGTGAGCATGAAGATGAGCTGAAGGTCTTGTGTTCACCAACGCCGTCTCAATATCTTCATGTTTGATTGGACCAACCACTGGCAACTCTGCGTGCAATAACACCCATATATGTTTTATGTTTATGTAACATGATTTGCTAAATATCCACAGAATTGAATCAGATACAAAACGAAAACAGACGAAGAGTATCAGCTGTTTTTTTAAGACGACAAAACAGCATAAACAAATTTAACATGCAAAAAAATAATCTAATACATGCCTACATGACTACTAGTATAGATACATATCTGACAGGTAAGTCTGTTCATTGCAATCAGTAGAAGTTGAAACAGATTTCTGATGTCTTATTTTTCAAAAGCACGATGACTTCAAGTGAATCAGTAAGGTAATAAGCTACATACCCTCCTCTGGTACCACCTCTGCCTTGTCCTCTAGAAGCACCATTAACCGTCTCAGGGGTTGCATGGCAGCTTCTTTGCAAACTAAGCGAATATCGGAACCTGAATAGCCTTCGGTCTTTTCCACCAGCAAATCATATGGAAGCTTTTCTTCATAAGACACTGATGGCAATAATTCCTCGAACATAGCTCTTCTTGCCTCTGGTTCCGGAAGAGGTACAAGGATCTATTGTTTTTATCAATGTAAAGGAAGAACAAGTGTTGATAAACTTTCATGTCACACTTGCAAGAAATTCAGTCCATCCTTATTGATCAAATGATCATTATATTCTAATTCTCAGTCGCCAATAGCCATAAGTTAAAAGAAACTGGCGACATATAGTAAAACAGTACCACAACAACATACTATGTAGGTTTTTCGAGGTGAAATTGATTTATAATTAAACGGCAAATAGTGAAAATATTCAATGAAGTATCTATAAGTGGTTTCTCTTCCACTGACGATGGAATTGTTTCTTTCTAAAGAGAGGAGTTTTGTTTAGTTTCAAATTTCAATTGGAACTTTGGAATGAGGAATATTTTAACTTTGGTTTTAAAACCACAGAAAACTTGTGAAATGAAGTTTAAGTTACCATATGATATTTGGGTGCGCATTATTCAATCAAAAGGATACCCGTTTCTCAAGACGCCGGAGCATAGCTGCATCCAGTTCCCAGGGAAGATTTGTAGCCGCCAAAACGAAAACAAGTTCATCTGTCTTTGTCAAACCATCCATCTGCAGTCTAATTGAAGTGCTCAAAATGAGAAAGCATTATATAAATTCCATTGGATTTTACCTCCAAAACATCAATAACTACTAATAGAGCAGAAATCATTACTGAGATGAGAAGCAACGTGATACAGTTGAACTTTCAAAACAGGACTAGTTCTTCGAAATGGATAAATTTTACATGCATATAAGGTTAGAAATGCCAGATGGAGACCAGGACAACCTCCCAGAGAAAAAGATGAGATACATTTATCTGACTAAACATATAAAGAATATGGTAGACAAGTAGCATAAACGTAAAGCTATAAAACTACTTAAAAGTTAATAATTAGTGATGCATCAATCACCGGCGGAGAAAGAATGAAAAAGACGAAGGGTAGTATTGATACTTCTGTTTCAGATAACAGTAGTAAATACTTCTATAAATTTAAACTACTGAACGTTTAGCTCTTGAGAACCATGATCGTTCAGACCCAATGACTCACTTGGTAGATAGACGGTCGACTAGCTAGCGAAAGATTTCAAGATCTCTTTTACTTTTTCTGGAAGGATTTCCCAAAACATTTTAGAGGTCATATAATCTTATCCATCCAATATATTAATACCAATGCTTCAAATTTTAGCTTTTAAAGCTCAGTATCAAATTTCAATATTAAAATTGTTTTATCACTAAATCTGAATATTTATATCACACTGAATGTATAAGAAATTATAATATCTTACAGAAAAACTATCAGTACACACTCTTCATATTTTATTTTTTTTTCCATTGACAAAGGAATGTTTTCACGAACTATGATGACCGATAGAAATATGGATATGAACAATAGTAGGGGAAGTGGGCACCACACTTAATTTCCTTGAATACAGGGTATATATATATATATATAGAGAGAGAGAGAGAGAGAGAGAGAGAGAGAGAGAGAGAGAGAGAGAGAGATAGATATAGATATAGATATAAGTCGATATCAAGGTTGAACTTTTAACTTTTTATGTGAAGTATGGTTTCATAGAATACCACATTGGATATCACTTAAAGTTAAGTTGCAGGTTCTCTAATTGTAAAGTTTGCGATGATGTACACTTTAAGTTTTTGTTTTTGAGAGAAAATAATTCTAGCAGTTAAAGATACCAGTACTGGATCTGACTGATTCTGCCAATAAAGGTAAATTGAAAACTGTGCCATAAGGGTACATGGGATAGACATAAGCATGGGTTCCATTAACTTATATATGCTTGAGAAAACTCAAATTCACCTGTATAAGTAGCTCAGTTTTCAAACGTCGACTTGCTTCATGCTCACTACGCCCTTCACCACGTTGACTAATGATTGCATCAATTTCGTCAAGAAATATGGTTGATGGGGCATGGTGCCTAGCAAGTTCAAATAACACTTTCACTAACTTCTCTGAATCACCTGCAGTTTCACATAAAATAGAGGAATCAGCATGGCCAAATTCCGCCAATAATCTCAAAACCCATACAAATGCAATTGAAGTCAAGTAAATTGTTACATAACTCCTGAAATCCTGTAATGTAACCCCTGCACCCATGCCAATCTAATATATCAAGCCATGCACAATAAAAGAACGGACGAAGTTAGAAAACATGCTTTTCTGGGTATTTTATAGCAATCTGATGTACGTAAAATAATGTACAAAATAGAAATCATGTTGGCTTTGTAGCAGTTAAAGTTTATAAGAGCATTTTGGTTATTTGACCTATATGTAGGAAAATTTTCACTTTTGATTTAAGCATGGGTGGTTGTGGGTTAGTGGTTACAGTTCTTTCATAATAAAACAGAGGGTCAAGATTGCTAAAACTCATCAAGTGTGTTGAGTTATCTAAAAAAGCACCATAAGTGGGGATGGTCCGATAACTTCATTCGCTAAACGTTTTGATTAACAGAAACCTCTTCCATATACTTATCTATTGTTGCCTGCAGCTCGAAGCCTACCTAAGGTATACTCTATGAAATAAGCTCATTGTCTTGGGAATATTGGTAAGAATATCCAAGAACAGGGATAAATCATAAGTGGATATTCAGTTTTCTATATCATACCTCTTTGACCATTAATCTTCTTTTTCTTGTTCACTATTCTCGTTTGTCAACATAGCCCTGTCATGCTGAATGTTTTGGAAAAATTAAATGACAAGCATCATGATAAGTGAAACTTCTAAGGCATCTCATATGCACAAACTACAACTCCCCTATTCCAGTCTTCCTTATTCCTCTCTTTCGCATTATTCTCTCTTTATCATGAATGTTTTGAAAAATAAAATGACAAGATCCAAAAAGCAAGATAAAGGAACTACCAAACAATTAAGTAAAACCATATAGTCGTAGATCAGAGAATGGAGATGTGACCTAAGTAGTTGGGCTCGGTCTGACTCGCCGAGTTACTCGCAAGTAACTCGGGGATCGGGTGTAGGCCGAGCCGATCCCCTACCGATCCACCGAGTCACCCTTGAGCCGAGTAACTCGGCGAGTTTGCACTGACTCGGGCGAGTTTTCAAACAGTCTGAATCGGCGAGTCACTCGTTTGTGACT
>MVGT01002351.1:33934-52152 GCA_002174775.1 Macleaya cordata
ATTTTTTCTTCTTCTTCTTCTTCTTTCTTCGATTTACAGGCAGCAGCTGTAACACGTAGCTGCTGCTGAATTTTTTTTTTCCTTTTTCTTCTTCTCTTCTTCTTCTCTTCTTCTTTCTTCGATTTACAGCAGGAATGGCGGTTTTTTCCCCCTTTTCTTCTCCTTATCTTTTCAAAATTTATGGGATATGGAGGGGGGGTAGGGATTTGTGATTGGGCTCGGCCGAGTCACAGCCGAGTGACTCGACCAGGATCGGCCTGACTCGGGGATCGGACTCTGGCCGAGTCTGATCCGAATCCGAGCCCGACTACTTAGGATGTGACAAAAGATAATCATAAGAGAATAAATTGGCTCAACAGTGCCATACCACGCCATTTACTAACAATGGATGACGCTGAAATGTTAAAGAAAGTAGTCCCACATTCAGTCGCAACAGCCTTGGCAAGCATAGTCTACAATATGCAAGTAGGGATTCAGTAAAAAAAATATAAAACAAGGAAATAAGGTTTTGAAAGCAACATACAATGTAAAGAACCACAAATCAAAGAATAAAACTAGGAATGTAAAACTAATATCCTTTTTCCCGCATCAAAGACAAAAGCCCCTGTTTACAGAACTTAGTAATATCATACATGGATACAAGTTTAACAAATCTTTAAAAGGAATATATGGTTCAAATTTTCTTTTTATTCATTTGTTCTGATCAATATCATCAGGGATTTGGCATGAGCTGCATGACCAAAACGAGACAACTTTAAAATCTCATTCTTTTGGTATACAATGTCAAGGGGTGGACGAACATTCATGGGTCAATCGGCGATGGCTTGATACATTTGAAAGAGGGAAATGGGGGTCTGTCAAACTTTAGACGTATAAGACAAGAGAAAATGATTCCCAGTTTTCAATTAGATAATTACCAAAATCCAAGACATGGGTTTGGACAAGAGTATCCTACTCATTTCATAAAATTATGAAAAGTAAACACATGCATACACCAATGTATGCACAAACGCACCATAAAAAAGAGTATGACAATCAAATAATTGCTCCAAGTTCTTCTATTTTATATTACTTTCAAGTTGTAACATTTATACTTTTGATTTATAATAACATAAATATAACTTATTAATTCTTTATGAGTTCGCAATCAATTCATTACAACCTAAAACCTGAGGCATCCAATCAGTATCCTAGAACTGTCCTACCCATGTCCATGTCTGTCCATATCGTAACCTACTGGTACCTTGGTCATATACATGTATCCACATGAATGTTTTTTTTTTGAAAAGGGCATGTATCCACATGAATGTTTTGACCCACCCATTGGTGACTTACAAACCTAAAATCAGCTCGATAGGTATCAACAGAACATCTTTATAGGTGATTTGTAGTTGTTGGATCTGAGTCCTCATAATGATCACACAGAATGGTAGGTATAATAGCATGAGAAAATTTTCGAATCTAAAGGCTTCAATAGATTTATGAGGGGAGGACTGCTCAAGGGACATCTATGAGTGAAAGTAAGTTTGCCTGCATGTGTAATATACGACTGCAGTTACAATCCTATGTAGTATAATTCAACTATAGTGAATATATGAGATATGAGCTTGAACTTTTCAATGCATGTAACATGCGTAGGAGATCATTTGGATCAGAAAACATCAGTTTGATTGGATTGTTTTAAGTTTCAAACTTCAAAATATATGATATTTCATAATTAGTAACAAATAGAGAACCCATAGCCACCTATATGTAGTTTGTAGACTATTTGAGCAACAAACATTATTTTTCTTTGTAATTTATAAAACAATTATTTTGGTGTAGTCAAGCTTAGTGTCTTGGTCTTTAGTAAAGCATATCCGTGTACACAAACTGTGGTTCTTAGTATGTATATGGGTCATTTAATCATTTCTTGCATATCAAAAGCATTATTTTGAATTTGTCACAAAATCTCCTGAATGTTATGGTTTGCATAGTCGGTTTTTCCTTAGTCTTGGGTTTGTTAACGTCTTCTTTTGTTTTTTTTTTTTGCTTGACCTGGGCAAACCATTGAGATTTAAACCACAGATCAAACGTTTTGGCACTTCCTTACAATTAATTTGATATATAACAAAATATGAACATCAGTTAAATGAGTGTTAAATATAACTAGATGTGTTTGTTCAAACCGACATATATGGCATATAATAGCTGAAAACATTAGAAAACAAAATAAATGCAAGTGAGAGTTTGAATAATAGTGATGGCATCAGCATGCATCCACAATGCCTTGTCAATTTTAGAGTGTCGGTCTGGTAATGATAGTCCAATACATGATCAAGAAAAAGATCAGTGGTTTTTCTGTTAAAATGTATTTTACTTCTTTGAACCAATTTTATGAGGTCACCAGTAACTAGTATGCAACAATAAATTAAGGATCAGCGTCCTTAAGGATAAGCAGATATAAGATTGATAAGAAACAATTCTCAACAGACTCCCAGAAATAGTTAAGAATCATAATAGCAATTACAACAAACCTTCCCCGTTCCTGGAGGGCCGAAAAGTAGAATACCTTTCCATGGTGATAGAAGACCAGTGAAGTACCTAACAAATATGGAGGACAGTTTCGACTTAAATGCAATTGAAAGAAGGAAAAGAAATATATGAAGTTAAGAAGACATAAAAAAGAATTTCAGCTAGGAAACATTAGGGTATACTGGCAATTGTTATGTATAATATATATTTGCCAAGATGATTTATTTAGTTTGTACAAAAATAAAGCTTTGATTAAGAAAGAAAGGCAAGAAGAGAATAACAAATAAACAAATGTTGAATTTTCAAACAGTAACGACGTCTACTCCCTACTGTCCATCCCCATTCCTACTCCATTCTACAGCATAGTTCTCTTCTAACCACTAAGAAACAGTCAGATATGATCCTTCAACATTTGGAGACCTTGGACAAAATCTGTAATCTCTGCTTCGTTTCATCTAAAGACATGTATCAGCCAAAGAAACCCTCCGGAAATTTTCAATGATCATTACAACAGATTGCCTAATGCCCAATAAACTATTCATGTTATGATAAAAGCTAAGTTTTACCCACCCAATGGAAATACACAATCGCTAGCTCTCACGACAAAGTGAGAGAGTACAATCCACCATAGGTGTCCAAATAGAATTGTCAATTTCTGGAACCATAATCACTTCCCCATCCCCAGGCAAGTGCACTCACACACGCACATGATCTATGGTCCACATTTTTGTGAACTTAACTAATAACATAAGGACAACATGGATTGTCAGTCTAAGGCTGGTTTTCTACGAGGGTGATCTCCTCCAGATCTAGAACATCTTTACAAAAAATCAAGTCATTTTTCTAAAACTTGCAACCTCATGAAATGAAGACAGAAAGTTAACAGCTAAACTAATGGCCCAAAATGCTGAAAATTGTAATCCAAGTTTCATAGGGTTAGAAGTATCAAGATTAACTAATTTCTGGTGTAGATGATCTCCACGATAAGGACAAATAGTCCTAGACTCATATACATGTCGACGAGGTTTAAGTAAGTTGGCAAAGATATGAAAGTTTTTGAAATATCCACCCTCTGAAGTATCCGTCAGGGCTTCAAACAATCCTAATCCACTTTAGAAGAACTGCTTGCTGTTTGTTGTTTATCAATAAAGAGGTGTTGATAGATTTTAGTCTAGAGGAGCAAATTTAAAACCAGAAATCTAGAGAATTTTCGGAGTCCAAGGGATTTATATGCTGTGTCACTCTTTCGTAAAATTTGGATACAACAGAACTAAAAATACAAACAAAAGCAAGCCCAAAGACCAAGATACATATCAGCTAAAGCCATTTGCAGTTAATAAGTACATAGAAAAAGTGATTGTACCATTCTATCTGAATAATAAGCCACTTATCAAAAAAAATTACGACTAATAAGCCATCTTAGAAGAATTTCTATAGCATGATCCATCAGGTCGGTTGACTACGTACTTGGGATACTTAATTGGCATTACAACTGCTTCCTTAAGAAGACGTTTTGCATTCTCTAACCCCTTGATGGTTTCCCACTTCACATCTGGATTCCCACGAATGATATCCCTGAAGAAAAGTGAAGGAGTTATAGTAAAAAGAAAATATACTTGGTACAGGTCCTGTTTAAAGAAGTGCATAACTTTGGCCCTGGAGAGTAAGGAAGATAAAGGTATTGCATGGTTATCATTACCTACTTAAACTCTCAGCTAAGGTACGCATTTCTGCAGATTCAAACGGAGGAAACAATGACTTCTGCCTGCAAAAACCATGATATCAAGAAGTTTCTAGAACGTGCACAATAACCGCATTTTCTCAGTTCCGAAAATAATTAGTCTTCCAGTTCATCAGAAAGTGAAGTCCGCCATAGAGTTCACAAAAGAAAGGAAATTCGCAAGAATATGACCATGAAGGAAACATGGTTCTAGTTAAGTGGCAGACACACTTCATCTGCCAGTCAAAAACAGAAATCCTCGAACCCATGAGAGCTGTTTCTCCCGAGCTCGAGGACCCACAGACTGATCACTGCTACATCTGTATAGCTTGCTCAATATATTAATTTTTTAATTAAAACACTACAATTCATGTTTAATCAAGGTCCGCGGGCATGATAAGGGACCCACTAGGCACGACTACACAAGTTGAACACCCTTGTGCAACGGGAGGGATATACATCAGCAACTTTGCTGGGTAGTTAGACACTTAATGATGTCGGCACTAAATTAATGATGTAGGCACCTAGAGTAACCGAACCAATGGGGTTGTTCTATAACTTAAAAAGTCAAGAAAAGCAATCACAAATTTTTAATATGATAAGGTAGACAACATTAGCTTCTGAACGAATTTGGGTTTTCAAGTAATCTCATCAAGCACAACATTTGCTGTTAAGTCTTTTTTTTGTTTTTTTGTTTTTTTTTTTTTTCTACTGGAAACACAATGAACACTTAACCATGAGTCCACTTCTAACTTTAATCACTATAAGAATCCACGGTTCCTACATTTTATCTAGATTTGACCCAATATCCCTTCCACATTAGTCAAAATCAACCAATAGTCATATACTTTCTAGAATCTAGACAATAAATATGAGCATTAGCAATTAAGAGATATGTATACATGCAGTACTAACTATCAAAAGCAGCTATCTACATAGGAGAGTAATATCATACGGTTTATCATCGGTTCTCCCGGAAGCAACTCCATTAGTATGCGAAGGATTCCTTCCCTGGAATTAAACAAGTTCAAGTACTGAAAATGCTTCACTTAAAATTGGAAATGCACCATTTTGAATTGTTAGATGCCACCAACCTGATTCTGTTGGTACTGCTCGTAAATGGACATTTCAGATGTGTTTTGAGCGTTTCCATTGCCATTGATTGACACGTTAGAAGAATTCCCATTACAATTTGCTCTATCAGTAACATTGTCACTCTGAGAAGCATCTTTCTTCACAGGCTCCTTTTTTCTCCCAAACTTTGCATCATAAAAAATTTTAAAATCCTTCAGAAAGAAGCGGAAAAAAACAGAAATTAAAACTTAATTCCCTTCGTTTGATCCACTAATACCAACTAATTCAATTCAGATTCAAAGTAACAAAATATAAAGAACACTTGGTCTGGAAAATTCAACAAAAAAATAAGCTGAAACACTAAAACTAAGATCACAGATTCAACACAGAGAATTACTGGAGTTGTTTTTCAAGTAAAGAACGAAAATTAAAGCAACTACGAAACAACAGAAGCTGCAAAAAACTAGAAACTTGACAGAATTAGTAAATGCTACATGAATTTGCATGAAAAATATTGGATAGCAATCGAAAAACAGATCGAGATCGAGAGAATAAACGAAAAAAGGGGAATTAAAATCACTGAAGAAAGACAATATTAGAGATTGAATTGAAAGGGATTGAGTTGAAGTGGAGGAGAGATTTTTGAGAACCTGAAATGACCATCTAGTTAGAGCAGGCTCGTCCGACATTGATGGAGAAAGATGGGAAACGAAAGAGAGAGATCTGCAAAATAAAAAACTCTCTTTCTCTCTCTGCTCTGTCTCTCTTTCTCTCTCTAGAGTCTAGACAGCGAAGAAGAGTGACGAAATTAAAGAAAGGGAGGGTCTTTTATGCTTGTTTGATTGGGGGAATCTTCTTCTTCTCTCTCTCAAGACGTGCAATTGTTCAAACAAATTCTCTCCTGAACTCTCCAAGCTCCAATAAAATGCAATAAACCTCTTTAGACCGACCCTTTTACACGTGGCAGGGTGGGACCCACCACCTTTCCCCTCCCAAAAGTGTTTCGGATATCAGAGGGACGTTATTGCACCCCTTCTTAGAACCCCCTTATAACGCCCCCTCCTGTGGGGCCTACATGCGATGCATCTAGGTGCTGATTTTTTTTGGAGGATGTTCTTCTTACTATCTATATCATCATATTAAAAAATCACGTAGAACTAAAACTTATAACCCCTTCAAATTAACCTTTAAAAATTAATAACTATTTAGTAGCTATTTGAGGGGTCAAATAATTACCAATTTTTAAGAAGTAATTTGAGGGGTTAAAAGTTTTAGAACGAGCTGATTTTTTAATATGATGATATACATAGTGAGGAGAACATCCTCTAAAAAAATTAGCCCTTGGATGCATCGTGTGTGGGCCCCACAGGAGGGGGCGTTATAAAGAGGCGTTCTAAGAGGGGGTGCAATAACCTCCCTCTAGTACTTGATGCAAAGTGTACTGCAAACCTTACTGCAAAGGCTATTTAAGAAGGTATTTGCGTTAATTTGGGAATGACGCAAATCACGAAGAGTATGAGATTATTTGAAAACCGTGGGATGACTATGCAATAAGAAAATGCAGTAAGTTTTGCATTTTCCAAAGTTTTTTGAAGGGGTTTCTAACTTATGTGGCAATAGGACCTACCATGCCACATAAGCGTCGGCCATTTGGTTTGTATAAGCATCGGTCCAAAAAGCAGCGCTCATAAAATAAGCAAAGCAAAAACTTCTTATTATTAAGAGTAGTGTTGTTTGGACCGACCAAATGCCAGAAGCATAGTTGGCATGGTCGGTCCCACTGCCACTTCAGTTAGAAACCCCCTCATAACACTTTTGGGAGGGAAAGGTGGTGGGTCCCACCCTGCCACATTAGCATCTGGCGTAGGTTTTGTCAAATGTTCGGTCCAAAAATCATTTTTCCCTCACTGTATGTTTTTTTGATAAAACCCTCATTGTATGTTAAAAACTTATTCTTTGTTGTTGTAGTACAGAGAGTTTATAGGGATTTGTGGGGCTAACATAGAAGACCTTTTGACGTGAAACGGTAGTGCTAGGGCTACCGAAATCCCTACCGAATTTGCTACAGCAGGCACATTTCACGGTGAGATTCATAACACTTTAGGATGGGATGCGAAATACGAGGAGATGCAAATCACTTTGACCGTTGGATGCTTGAGTGGTAGCAAATTCTGTAGGAATTTGCTGTAACTCAAGCATTACCGGACGTGAAAATCCTGAAATTAGCCTTTGATAATCTCCGTGTGAATATATCTGAATAGACAGGCCCTAATGTCGGATGATTTTGTTGATTTTTGAAACATAGTTCGCCAACTCGAACTCGGTGGCCAACTTGGCAGTGACTGAGTCTAAGTTGACTCGTTTGAGTCAAGCTGAGTCAACACATAAATATCACTATTATACACTCTCTATTACATATTACTATGCTATTTGCGATAAGCAAATATACAAGAAAAGAAAATAGATATGAGTAAGAGAGGAAAGTCTCTACATTGATTCAAGTCTACAATCGTGCATAAGGAAACATATATATAGGGGGAGGATAAGAAAAACCCATGCTTGTAGATAGCTTGACACATCAAGAGTCAGTGGACAACCACTTTGTAACACTCCCCTTGGATGTCCACTATTCTAATATAATTGCCTCATTAAAAATTTGGTTAGGAAAAAACAGAAGGACAAACCTGAGTTGTAACGCCCGTGATTTTTTTTTTTCTTATGACAAGTTGGGTTGAACCGAAGGTGGGCCGAAGCCCTCGGGTCAACACAGGCCCAATATGAGGCCAACATATTAGTATTAGATGTAAACCTATTTGAGTAAGAGTTGGGGTGGAAATAGTGCGTTACCTATACGTACCTTGTTGCATGCATGCATAATTGAGTAAGTATACATAGTAATTATTATTTTTGGAAAATAAATAATATATGTGGAGATATGTCACACGTGGACCCTACATAGAAGTGAAAAACGTGGGCAACCTTAGGAGGGTAGCTTGGTGCATCACCTCCACAAGTTTATCAAATTTTTCTTATTTCGAAGGTAAAATCATTACCTTTTAGTTTTTAGAGATATTTTAGTGTAAAAAGGCAAAATCTTTAATTAGTTACTTATTACCAATTTTGGATAAATCATTTGCATGCAGATTAGCATGCTTTATATGTTAAGAATCTCACCAAATTAATCCCTTGCATACTTTCCTTATAAGTTGGTTAATTTTAACTTCTTTTAAGAAATTCTTTGATTTTAATCCTCATTAATATTTAAGTAAATATCAGGTGGGGACCACCCATTTATTGTCAACGATTTTATCAAAAGATCATTACCATGTTTGCATGAATCTCATTATATATTGAGAATTTAAATCAATGGTATGCATACAATTTTGGTAGTGTTTTGAAATTACTTTGCAAACAACTATTGAGGAAATATTTTGAATTTTAAATGTGATAATAAAAGGTAGGACCTACACCAATTTGGCAACATATCTAGCTAAGAATGTTATCGTTTTTGCATGAAATCTTAATTGGTTGAAAAATAAATTAATTAAATGTATTTTTAGAAATTAATTATTGCATGTTATTTTGTAATGAAATAATCTATTTATTTATTATTTGAAATTATATGATAACTATCTAAATTTGTGAATAAGACCCACATCAATGTAATTAACATTTTTAGCTAGCATATCTCCTTACAAATCTTTGATTTGCTATATATTTTGTATCTTTTAAATTGATTGCATTATTTATGCTAAATAATTAAGACTAAGATTGCATTAATTGACATCATTTATAAAAGTCTAAATGTCCTACGGTTTTAGTTGGATTAACCGTATGTCAATGAAGGGTTAAGGATCACATAATCACCAAATAAAAATTATAAAGGTGATAAAGAACAAAACAATAATCTCCAATAAGAGTATTGATTTATTCAATTCTTAATATGCGGAATTAAGAACAAGAATCGAATAATTCAATCTCATAGAAGGTGTAAAAATATGCACAAGAGATTTTATTTACGAGAAAACTCAAACTGGAAAAAACCTCAGGACCTAGTCTAAAAAAGAATCCACTAAAAGTTAATGAAAACTTACAAACCGATTTACCACTCGATGGACACGAATTATAACTCCTTATACGCTCCAACAACTACGGTGTACAATTCTTCCACAAATTCGAGCTCCACAAATTTGCCTTTTAGTGGACAGTGATGCGTCTCCAACTTGAACTCCACAAGTCCCGCACCTTGAACCAAAACTCGATTATTTGAGTATATCACCACGAGCTTGACACTCCAAGCTCAACCATCGAAAATCCACCTGCACACAAAAACAGAGTTTTTGGTTTGAAATGGGAAGGATTTGAACCAAGTTCAACAAGCTTGGAATCTATAAATTTCGAGCTAAACTCTTCAAGCACTTGTTGAGGTTAGGGGTGATTGGTTGATTTGAACATGAATGAATCTACCCTATTTATAATGATGATTCTCAGATCTAGATCTAAAATGCACCAAGTGTAATGAGTGCATTTCTAGATCTAGATCTAAGACACATCATTTGCAATGAGTGAGTTCTTGGATCTAATCCATGACAGCCTCATTCCACTAGGAAGAGCTCCCCATTAATCCCTATCACCACTTATGACCTAACATGGTCGAACATGGGGTTTAATAGAAAAAGAAAAACACAAAAAGAAAACTTTTTCATGCAGATCTGGGCGATGCTTTCGAAAGCAACAAGTTGCATTCAAAAGCATCAAGCGTGCTTTCGAAATCCAGAATCCTTATTTCGAAATCAATCCCATCTGTTGCTTTAGCAACATTCTGGTTTCGAAACCAAGAAGGTTGCTTTCAAAACCAAGGTCATCTGTTTCCAAATGACTTTTGGTTTCGAAATCAACTTGGGTGGGTTCGAAATCAAAGTGTCTGATGCTCACAGTTACTTTTGATTTCAAAACCAACCAAGGTGCTTTCGAAACCAAAGTCATCTGTTTCCAAATGACTTTTGGTTTCGAAACCAACTAAGGTGGTTTCGAAATCAAAGATGCATGTGATCAAAGGGACCTTTTGGTTTCGAAACCTACCAAGTTACTTTCGAAACCAAAGTTATCTGATTCCAGGTGACATTTGGTTTCGAAACCAACAAAGTGGTTTCGAAAGCAGTTGTACCCAATTGAGCTCTAAAGTGTTTTAGGTCATTTTAAAACCATTTTTCAAGTGTGGGAAGATTCCTAAGGTTTTAACCACCTATGGTACTTAGGTCTCGAAGTCACTTACCATCCTAAGATGTCTTTCGGTAGTGAGTTGAGTTCTTCAGAGTCTTCTTTTTAATCCAATCCAAACCAAGACTCTCTAGACTCTAACTCAAGTTACAACGACCTTCTTGAGTTTAACTTTAACACGAAATTCGACGAATAAAATACATGAGAAAACTAATGGACCTTTCAATCTCCCCCTTTGTCAATTTCGTGACAAAAACCTTTATAAGAGAAATACAAAAGGCAACCCTTCCCCATTCAAGTACAATCTCTCTTATAATAAACTCAAACAAATGAAAAGACAATACACTCCCCCATAATATGGACACTAGACACTAGGAGTTGTCTTTGTGTTTCCTACAAAAACTCAAACTCACACCAAATAAGATAAAAATGAATATGCATTTCTAAAATACATCTGTCATGAGATCACTTGGGAGAATTCAAGCAACTCCCCCTATGAGAATAAATTCTCTCCCCCATAAATATATATCCATCTTGCATTAATTATTCAGAAGTATACTCATTTCTCCCCCTTTTTGCCAGAAATGGACAAACGTGGGAAAAAATAAAACCTGCAAGAAGATACATTCAGGTATGTATGGAGAAAGGAAATATACCATTCATTTACTAACTAAAACTTAATCATCCATTAGTATTCAATGTTTTTAAACCAGATAACAACGTTTTAGAAAGTAAAAGATGAAGCTGCAAATGAAGAAATGAAACTAAACCCCACATCATTCAGAATTTCAACAAAAATAGAAATAAGTCTAGCTATCCACCTCTGCACTAGAGGGTAGATCATCATTACCTTCACTTGCTAGTGGTACAGTGTCACCACTAGAAGTGGTCTCCTGGACAGCAGTAGCAACAACTACTTCTCCCTCATCTTTACTACTATCATCATCAACATTATCATTTGGAATGGGCTCATCAGTAGACTCATCCGAGGAGTTAATTTCTTCCTCCACATCTTCTGGCTCCAATAGCCTATCATGCGATGTCTTTGCCCTTTCCTCTTCAGGCAAGATTAGAACACCGTCCACACCTAGCTTTGCTTCTATTTAATTGACCACTGGTACTAGCAACTTCATGTGTGCTAGGATGGCATTGGTGGCCTAGGCTTGAGCCTTCCTTGCTCACTCGCCTTGCTGCTTTAGAGGAAGAGGAAGTGGTGCCTTGAGATGTGCTAGGAGGAGGGGCAGAGGGAGCAGGAGCAGATGTCTGGACCTTCTTTCCTTTGTTTTATCCTCGGATTCGGTTAACAGTGGAGTTTTCAATGGGATGCATAGCATCAAGTTTAGGTTCTCCACTTGGAATCTGTACCCCTTTGGCTTTAAGAATCTTCTCAATCAGTTTTGGAAAAGCCAAAGATCTTGCCCTGGTGGTTTCTCCATTTGTAGTGATCATTTGGGAGATTATAAACTCTGCCATTCAAATAGGTTGAGCCATACCCAGGTGATAAAGGAACTCGACCATGGTGTCAGAAAGAGTACCCTTGTTCCCTTTGCAAGGAAACAAATTAGTAGTAGCAATAATGGCAAGAGTTTTAAACTTTAATGTGCATTCTACTGCAGGGAAGTCAACATCCTAATAAAATTCTCTCCCTGTCAATACTTTAGCAATCATCTCTCCCGTAGGTTGATAGGGCTTACCTTTAATTCGGATAAAAGGAAACGAAAGTGCATCATCCTCATCAACCAAGTTGAGCAAGGATGCAATAAGGGAGGAATCAACAACAAAATCTTTCCCAGACACCATTGTAGAGAAACAAGATTTTTCACGATCAATGTGATGAAAATTAGCATAATAAACCTTCACAAGTCGTGGATAAGCATTTCCTTCATCCTTAAACAACCCTTCCCAGTGACGATCTCTAAGAAGTAGGGCAATGTCACTAAGAATCTCACCTTCAAACACAATAAAGCATTCTAAAATAAGAGCCCTCTTGTTAAAGTATTTGTTGAAGTTTAAAAGACACTCCGGAGAATAAAATTTTTCCCTAGAATTTGGGCAAATCACGTTTTGTGAAGAATCCATGGGGTTTTTTGGTTTCTTTGAAAAATGGGCTCTAGATTCGGGTCCCTTTACCTTTCGTTTGGACATGATTAAGGATCTAAGTAAGAGAGAAAAACAATCAAGATAGAATTGCGGGTAAAAGCTTACCAATAGTCGTGAATAGTCCTTGGAGAAGAGGAAAATGATGAAGATCAAGAGAAGAATCAAGACTTGAAGATCTTGAAATCGAGTTTTGAAAAACCTAGAAGCCTTTTCTCTATCGAAACCAACTTAGAAAGAATGAAATAAGCCTTTGGTTTTGATAGATTATATTTATACCCTCGCCCAAAATGCCCTAAAAAACACGAGTTCAGGCGGCGCTTTCGAAAGCATTAGTCTGCTTTCGAAAGTAAAAACCTAGAACTGGAATCAGATCCAGTTGCTTTCGAAAGTATGGTTGTTGCTTTCGAAAGTATGGTTGTTGCTTTCGAAAGCATAAAACACCTGTCTTCAGATGTAATTGCTTTCGAAAGCACTTAAGTTGCTTTCGAAAGCATCAGTTTGAAAATAAAGCCAGGAGAATTTTGAAATAGACACAAATGGTTTCGAAGTGAAACCCCAGTAAAAACAAATCATGTCGGTTTCGAAAGGGGAGGGCTGGTTTCGAAAGTGACTCTGTTGCTTTTGAAAGTGAACTGAGAAAATTAAAAATATTAAAAAAAATTCACTTTTAAACCAAAAATGCAACCACAAAAACACCTTTTCAATCAAAACCGATGAAGCAATAGGTTCTGGATGAAATGGAATTGATTGAAGTAAAGTTACTTGTTGCTTGAGGCTATGAATGGCAAAATACAATCACAATAGATTTTTGTAGACATGATTTTGCAAAACCCTATTCTAGCATAGCCTTGCTTGTTCTCAATCCAATAACACCACAATATTCTTATAGATGTTCAATGTGTGTGTATGTGTTAAGAGAATAATATCATTATATGAGATCATCCTAAAAGAAAGATAAGATAAGTATTTACGGATTTCTTCAATTCTGAACCTTACCCAGCATGAAAGAGCCGTCTCACTTTGCACCCTATAAAATGACCTTCATGCTTGAGCATAAGATATAACTTTTGAGGTACTCAAGAGCATGAGATATGGATTATCAACAAGACACCAATATTTTCCTTGAACTTGTAAGCGACTCTTATCTAAGGAGACGCTTCCAAGAAAGTACCCCTATTGGAATTAAGTGAATCACCATGAGCTCATGACGAAGAAAAGAACATCGAGTTACCAATCTTTTTGTGGTCTCACTCTTTTTATCTTCTAACACCGAGTTCAACATTTTTTACGAGAACTCACTCTTTTGGTGTTTCACCAAGCTCAAGTTATTTTACGAGAGTTTACTATTTTGGTGATGAATAAAAAAATTTTAGCACTTCATCAGAACACCAAATCCTAGAGAGATAGTCAAACCAGCTTGTTCAGTCCATCAATGAATCATGAGCTTTATTTTCAACCCATCCAACGATCTAACTAGGATAAAATCACACTTACTCAAGAGACTCCTTATATGCACAAGAACCAATTGATCAGTCAAGAGAGTGTGTATTTATTATAGAGATTCACAAGCTATATCAAGATAAGATAAATCAAATTAAATCTGTGAAATCTCTTATATGTTCAAGTATTCTCCAAAAAATAGCCGTTTGAAACAGGAATAACACTTAAAATCACAAATATTAGAATGTAGAGTTTTGAAAGCAAACTAATAAACACAACTCACTCTTCAACCTAAAAGGATATGCAATGCAAAACCTAGCAAGGAGCAAGATTAAAACCATTAGTTAATAACAACCACACCAATAGATCTTCTAAGGAGTTCAAACCTAAGAATATCTAGAGGTTTTGCAAGTAAATCAGCCAATTATTTTTCAGTAGGAACAAACTCAAGACAAATCACCTTGTTTTCAACTAAATCGCGAATGAAGTGATATCTTATATCTATATGTTTAGTTCTAGATGTTGCATTGGATTCCTAGCAATGTCAATGGCATTGGTATTATCACAAAGTATAGTCATAGTATCATGTTCAATACCATAATTAGATAACATTTGTTTCATCCAAAGTAATTGAGTGCAACATGATCCTGCTGCAATATATTCTGCTTCAGCCGTTGACAAAGATTGAGAATTTTGTTTCTTACTTTGCCATGCTACCAAGTTATGTCCAATAAAGTAGCAGCCTCCTGAAGTACTTTTCCTGTCATCAACATTGCCAGCACAAGCTGCATCAGAATAGCCCACTATTTCAGAATTTCTGTCATTAGTGTACCACAAGACAAAATCAAGAGTTCCTTTAACATATCGAATGATTCATTTGACTGCAGTTAAGTGTGACTCTTTAAGTTTTGCTTGATAGCGAGCACAAGCACCTACACTAAAAGAAATATCAGGATGACTAGCTGTAAGATAAAGAAGACTCCTATCATGCTTCTATATTATTTTTGGTCTACTTCCTGTCCAGCTAAGTCCTTTTTTAACTTTGTAGTGGTTCCCATCAGTGTGCAAGCATCTTTTGCAGTTTCCATGCCAAACTTCTTTACGAGATCCTTGGCATATTTTGATTGAGATATAAATGTCCCATCTTTTTGTTGCTTAACCTGCAATCAAAGAAAGAAGGTTAGTTCTCCAACCATACTCATTTCAAATTCTTTACTCATTAGATTTGAGAAGGATTCAGCTTGTTTGGTTGAGGTAGAACCAAACACTATGTCATCTACATAGATTTGTGCAACAAGAACATCATTTTCAGCCCATTTAATAAACATGGTTTTATCAGCTCCCCCTCTTAAGAATCCTTTTCTAAGAAGAAAAGTAGTCAATCTATCATACCATGCTCTTAAGCTTGTTTCAAACTATACAAGACTTTCTTCAATCGGTAGATATGATTAGGATTGATGGGATCTTCTAAGCCTTTAGGTTGCTCTATAAACACTTCTTCTTATAGGATGCTATTTAGAAAGGCTGTTTTGACATCCATTTGAAAAAGTTTAAATTTTAAATGGCAAGCAACTGCCAAAAGCAACCTTATGGACTCTAGTCTTACAGCCGGGGCAAAGGTTTCATCAAAGTCTACACCTTTACTTTGAGAGTATCCCTGTGCAACAAGTCTAGCCTTGTTTCTCACAACAGTTTCAAATTCATCAGATTTATTCTTGAAGATCTATTTGGTACCAATGACATTGGTATTCTTTGGATGAGGTACAAGACTCCACACTTCTTGTCTTGTGAATTGGCCAAGCTTATCTTGCATTGCTTGTATCCAATTTTCATCCTGCAAAGCATCAACCACATTAGTAGGTTCATACATGAAAACATAACATACATGATTTACAATGTTTTGAACTTGTCTCCGTGTTTGAACACAAGTTTCAATCCCTCCAATAATTTCATTGGGATTGTGTAGTCGTTGAGCCCATGTGGTTGGATGGTTTTGAGGAGGATTTTCAGGTTCAATAACTTGACCATTTGTAGTCAGATCTTGTGGATTATCCTGTTTTTAATCCGAATCTTGGGAGGTAGATGTATTATCATCATTATTTGAATCAAGTTCAGTTTTCACAGTTTTAGCTTCAATAAGATTGTCTTCTTCAGCTGTATCTAAAGAGGAAGGGATGTTAGAATCATCAATAACAACATTAATGGATTCTATGATGGTTTCAGTCATGTTGTTGTAGACATGCAAAGCTCGACTATCTAAGGCATACCCAATGATTATTCATTCATCACTTTTGGAGTCAAATTTTCCAGCATTTTCTCTATCCTTAAGGATGTAGCATGGATTCCCAAAGACACAAAGGTAACTTAAATTTGGTTTCTTACCAAACCAAAGTTCATATGGGGTATTGAGAGTTTTCGGTCTTAGATAGACTTGGTTAACTAAGTAACATGCATTAAAAACAGCTTCACCCCAAAACCTTTGTGCTAGATTTTTCCTATGCAGAAGTACTCTAGCTAGTCCTTGAATCACACGATTCTTTCTTTCCGCAATCCCATTTTGTTGAGAAGTTATGGGTGCTGAAAACTCATGCTTTATGTCATTTTTGTCATAAAAATCTTCAACTTTTGAGTCTTTAAATTCTGTACCACGGTTACTTCTTATCCGTTTGATCTTAAAATCTTGCTCATTTTGAATTTTCAGGCATATAATAAAGAATTCATCGTAAGTGTCAGATTTTTCTCTAAGAAAAGCAATCCAAGTATATCTAGAAAAATCATCAACCATGATCAAGATGTATCATTTTCTATCAATACTCTCAATTCCCATAGGACCCATAAGATCCATATGAATTAATTGCAATGGTTTAGTGGTAGCCACATCTTTCGATGATTTATGTGGACTTCTAGTTTGTTTACCCTTTTGGAATGGTCCACATATTCCATCAACATTTTTACTTAACTTGGGTAGCCCACGTATTAACCCCTTGTTAGCAATCTTTGCTAGGACTTTGAAGTTGAAATGACCTAGTCTTTGGTGCCAAAGGTGAGTAGTATCAAGTTTAGACAAATTGCATGTAAGGTTAGGAGATGCATCAATCATATAGCAATTACTACTAGATCTCCTACCAATCATAACACATTTACCATCACCATTCATGATTTCACAGTCATTGGAGGTAAATTTCACGGAATGGTTAGTGTCATAAATTTGGCTAATACTTAGAAGGTTAGCTTTCATACCTTCAACATAGAGTACATACTTGATTTTCGGTACACCGGGTAACTTAATTGTACATTTATCTTTGACATAGGTGGAGCTACCATCACCAAATGTTACAACTCCTCCAACATGACTTTTGAATTGACTAAAGCATGATTTGTCACCCGTCATGTGCCTCCTACAACTACTATCAAGAAACCAATCAAGTGAGTTACATGCTTTATAAGCGATCAAAGCAACATTAGCCTTTATCTCATTTTTTTAACCCACACAGTTTTTCCATTAGTGCTATCTAGGATGGGTTTAGTCGTTTTAAGAATAACTACCTTGGTTTTAGTAGGTTCCTTCTTTGAGTTGTGTGAAGTTTTACCTTTAGGTACATTACCTTGTGTATTCCTTGTGACTTTTGAGATCTCACCGGATAAGTTCCTTGATTTTGCTTGCAATTCCTTGTATTGATAAAGAAGATTTGCTTTTCTTTGTTCATTGAAAACATCTTCCATATAAAATTTGCAAGTATTTTGCAAGTGACCTGAAACACCACAATAAGAACATACTTCAGCAAAATATGTGTCGTCTGTCTTACCCAGATTTTTGTTGGTTTGAGCGAATATGCTCTTTGGAGGAATCTTTTGGGTATGTAGCATCATAACCCAATTCCTTCTTATCATTTGCAGTTTTGGCTGCATTCAACAAATTAGATATAAAATTAGAACCATGATTAAATTTATCTAACAAGTCATTTGATAAGATCCAGTAATCACCTTATTCTATAAGGTTTTAGGGAACATTGCTGCAACTAATCTCTTCCCTTGCTCTGGGAATCGGAGCAAACTCAGTGACGATATGGCTGAGTTTCTCTTTCATTTGGGAACTAGGACTAAACTGAAGATGGCAGATTTTATTGTGTATCAAATGATCACAATCAAT
>MVGT01000872.1:0-10190 GCA_002174775.1 Macleaya cordata
ACATCTTTATATTTATTAAGAGATTGAAATATTCGATTCTTGTTTCCGCATGTTAAAGAATCGAATAAGTCAATACTCTTGATTAGAGATTTTAGTTTCCATTCTTATCACCAATATTATTTTTATTTGGTGATTATGTAATCCTTAACCTTAGTCACATTGACATACGGTTTGTAATTCTGAGCTGCTTAAATTTTTGCCAAAAAAATGGCCCAGTAGAACATTGACCCAAAACTTCGAACTGCGATTCTTGGTAATTTTGGGGTCTAACCTTCGTGGTATCAGTCCCTATCATCATTTTATTTGACCACTAAAGAGTGTGCAAAATTTAGTGCGATACCAAGGACTATGAATTTTTACCCAAAAATAGCCTTGTACAACGTGGATCTAAAGCTTCAAACTGCGATTCTGGGCAATTCTTGGGTCCAAACTTCGTAGTATCAGTTCCTACCATGATTTTCTAGGACCTCTAAAGAGTGCGCAAAATTTAGTGTGATTTCGAGGAGTTAATGTCCCTATACATCGTGGACCCAAAACTTCGATTTGCGATTCTGGGCAATTCTTGGGTCCAAACATCGCGGTATTTGTCCCTATCATCATTTTTTAGGACCTCTAATGAATGTGAAAAATTTGGTGCAATTTCGAGGAGTTTAAATTTTGGCCCAAAAATGGTCCTGTACAACGTGGACCCAAACTTTGAACTGCGATTCTGGGCAATTCTAGAGTCTAAACTTCCTGGTACCAACTCCTATCATCATTTTATAGGACCTCCAACGTGTGTGCAAAATTTATTTTATCTTCAAAAAATTCATCGTCTCTGAATTCAATAATAACATTTGATTCTAGATCAAGTAATCTATAAGCCTTACTATTTTGAGCATAGCCTATAAAAATACTTTTAATTCCTTGAGGTCCTAATTTGGTTCTTTTAGGATCATATACTCTATAATAGGCTAAATACCCCCACACTTTTAAATATCCTAAGTTTGGTTTTCTACCTTTCCATAATTCATATGGAGAAACATTAATTTTCTTATATGGTATTCTAGTTTGTACATGACAAGCAGTTAATAAAGCTTCACCCCATAATTTATTTGGTAATTTTGCATTAGCAAGCATTGAATTAACCATATCAACAAGAGTTCTATTTTTCTTTCAGCCAAACCATTCTGTTGTGGTGTGTAAGGTGCTGTGCATTGGTGTATAATTCCAAATTCCTCACATAAAAGAGAAAATTCATTTCCAAAATATTCACCACCCCTATCACTACGAACAATTTTAATCTTTTTATCATATTGATTTTCTACTTCAGCTTTATAAATTTTAAACATGCTAAATGCTTCATCTTTTGATTTCATCAAATAAACATATAAGTATCTAGAGAAGTCATCAATAAAAGTTATAAAGTACTGTTTACCACCACGAGTTAAGATCCCATTTAATTCACAAATATCTGTATGCACAAGTTCTAAAATGTGTGAAGTCTTATTTGCTTTCGGAAAAGGTTTTCTAGCCATTTTAGATTGCATCAATCAAAGTTATGAACCAAGACTTTGTGAAATTAGATCACTTTGATGGTACCAATTTTACTCGCTGGCAAGACAAGATGACATTCCTTCTTACCACATTGAAGGTGCTTTACGTGCTTGATCCAAATCTTGAGCCAATCGCAAAACCATCAGAATCTGACACTGAAGAGCAAAGTGCTGAACGAAGAAGGCGAGAAGAGGACGAATTAATTTTGGGCAATACTACAAGGACACCAAATTTTGACACCAAAGATTACATCTACTTATTTTATTGATTGAAAACCAATCATAAAAAAGCATTAATTCCATTTCAGCCCCTCATACCACTTTTAAAAAGCAGATGTAATATTTGGTGTCAAATTTTGGTGTTATTCTAGCAAAACTCTATATTTCGAGGCCACATCCTAAATACTCTTTCTGATCGTCTCTATGATTTGTACACCGGAACCAAATCGGCAAAGGAGATATGGAGTGCACTTGAATTCAAGTACAAAGCGGAAGAAGAAGGTACAAACAAATTTTTAATTACAAAATATTTTGAATATAAAATGAGTGACAACAAGCCATTACTTGTGCAAGTGCATGAGTTACAAGTGATTGTGAACAAGATTCGTGCATTAAAAATTGAAATTCTGGAAGCATTTCAAGTAGGGGTGATTATTGCAAAACTCCCACCTGCTTGGAATGATTTTAGGAAGAAACTATTACATAATTCTGAGGACTTCACTTTAGAACAAATCCAGAAACATCTTCGTATTGAGGAAGGGTCTCGTCTTTGTGACAAAAGAGAGGACTTAATTAATGAAAATTCCAAAGTGAATCTTATTAACGAATCTGGTTCTAATAAATTTAATAAGTCTCTTCAACCTAAGAAGGAGCAAATCAAATTCAAGAAGAATAACTCCAACAAACAAAACATCAAGAAAGGTCCTTGCTATGTTTGTGGAAAAAAGGGGCATTATGCTAGAGAATGCCGACATCGCAAGAAGACTCAAAAAGAAGTAAATACTGTGGAAGATGAGATTGTAGCCATGGTGACAGAGGTTCATATGGCAAGCGTAGCACCGGGATGGTGGCTTGACACAGGTGCCACAGTGCATGTTTGTAATGACAAAACATTATTCAAAACTTATAAAGAAGTCACTGATGGCCAGGCGGTACAAATGGGAAACCATGATTGTGCCAAAGTGTTAGGCACAGGAAGTGTTGAACTATTTTTCACATCTGGGAAGAAAATGACTCTCATCAACGTTTTTCATGTTCCAGACATGAGAAAAAATTTAATTTCTGCAAATTTAGTTGGAAAACATAGAATTCGTTTTGTATTTGATTCCGACAAATTAATCTTGTCGAAAAATGGGCAGTTTGTTGGTAAGGGATATTCATGTGATGGGATGATCAAATTAAGTATTAATGAAAATGCATCTTCTTTTTATGTTGTTGAGTCTTGTTCTTTATGGCATAGTCGTTTAGGTCATTTAAATTATAACGCTATTAAAAATCTGGTGAAACTTGGATATATTTCTGCTAATAAAAACAAGTTACTGATAAGTGATGAGTTTCAACACACAAAATTTAAAATGGTCCCATCTGTGATGATTAGTGTTGGCCGTTATGTATAAAGGTTGGAATATAACTCTTAATGAAATCCAGTCTCAAATGGACAAGTTTCTAAAATGTAATGAGGAAACTGGAAGGATTTCACCTATGTGAGCGTAGAAGTGGTGCCGCTTTTCACAAGAGTCTAAGGTTTCTCTTGGGATTGCTCATGAATCCAGGCAAGCACATGGCCATAAACATGCTAAGCAAAAATTGAACTTCTTATCGATATTAGATGTTTCTCTGTGTGTGATATCTCCGGTTGTATCACAAAGGAGTAATTGGTTTAAAGCCAAGGCCACCAAAGACTTCAATGGAACTTTGAGATATCTAACACTAAGCAAAAGTTTAATCAGTTTGACACCTTTGCTATGCATAGTTACATCGTTACTTGTTTGACTAACATATTTATATTTTATATATTTAATATAGTGGGGGATTGTTGGAATTTTAGACTAAATATATAAAATTAAGAGAAGTTTGAGAAACTTTATTTGATAGTTGTATCATTTAGGACCGTTTATTTTTTATAGTTATATAGGACTGTTAAATTTCTTAAGGGTGTGGTTTTTAAAATTACAACCTTTTCACATTCTAGTTATAGGTGTCTTATTTTGAACGTACAGCCCCATATGACTTTTGGTTGCAACCCTTGGCTATGAACCGACATCGAATATGTCTCTTCAATTCTTATATATACGGGATCCTCTCTTTGGGTTTTGATATAAGTAAATTTACCCAAGCAATTTAACTCTCTCTTTTCCAAGTGTGTGTTAGTCAAGTTAGTGACAACAATATCAACGAGAATTCGTTGGTGAGTTATCGAGATTGTTGCCCGCTAACTCACACAAGGCTTGTTGTATCCTGGAAGCAGTTTGCAAGGAGTCCCATCAACAAACTCAACTAATCGAGTGGGAGCAAATGATGCTTCTTACGCGGCTCAAGTCTCCAATTCTTGTTTCGTTTTCCATCGACTACCTAAATTATTCCAACAATAGGTCAGGTCGAAACCATGCTCCAGAATAGTGAGATGATAGGATATGAGACTACAAGTCATGTTTTTCAGAAGTAATGTATGATTAAGAATCTTAAATCATTGGCATTTCAATTCTTTATATTAAAAAATCAAGAGAATACTTCACCTAACATCACATAACAAAGCTAAACAGAGCAAATATTGTTGGCTCACGTGATAGAATTTTAGTTTGGCTATAATTATGAATTCTCACTTCTTATTCAAATAATTAGATGTGACTTGTTATATACTTTGGAAGTTGAATAAGGTTATGTCATATTATAAAGAGGGATTTGTCAGCTTAATTAATATCTTCTTCTATATTTGTATTTTTCACATTATGGAAAGTTGTCGTTTTAGGAGCTTGAGTTTACTAATGTATGGATAACAATTTTGGTTGGAATTACATTCCCTCAATATCTTTTTCTGTACTTGCATCTTTCACATCTAAAATCAGGGTACTATTACTAAGTTAAAATGGGGGGCCTTAAGTAAGGATCAGTAGTGTTACTTCTCTTTATTATTATAGTCATACTCATTGAGATGAAGAAAACAAACCTGGATATCTTTTGGAAGTTCTCTATAATGATTGGCTATTGGAATGATGGTGTGATTTCTCTGTAAGAGAGAAAGATAATGATATATATATTTATCCTTTTAGTAACTTCAGATATAAAAACACAAGTTGAATGTAAATTCAAATTTTATATATTGTGAAAATTTTTGGTTTAACTTTCTATTAGGTACATGAATACTATAATAAATAGGGTTTGTTCCTGAGCATAATTTAATATCCTAACATTATATCTTTTGTACCTTTGGATGTAAAAGCATAATGTAATATCTAGGCATTGTTCAATTTTACTCTCTTCTTATGACATATCAACAAGCAAGCATTCACTAGCTATACAGTTCCAAAATGTGCAGTTGGATGATAGTAAACCAAATACAGATTACAAAATTAATGTTTCCATTTAGGAATCCATGTGTTATGTTAAAGATCATATTTTGTTGAAGCTAATTAACAATCAATAACTGAATATGATTTTCATTTAGTTTTGGAACTTTTTATCATTGTTGTAGGATTACTTTTGAAACAGCTTTACACTTTGTGGGCACCCTCGTTAGTTTTTATGTGTAATATCATTATTTGTTGATGTTTTCTTTCTATCATCATGTTGATGTTTGTTTATTATTATACTCATTATATGGATTGCTGAAGCATATAGAATATAATATTTTTCGATGGAGGGGTGTGAGCAGTAGCGCATAGATTAAATGTAAAATAGATTAAACCCTCTACAAGATAGATTTGAGTATAGTTTTCACATGGTTAGCTATTGGAATGATGGTTGGGTATTATTATTTTACGAGAAAGATAATGATGATATCTTTTTCTTCTACAATGAAAGACTGATTCATTTATTTACTTATTTTTTGGTGTAGTTAGCAATTTAGGGAATAGTCAACAATGGATAAAAGTTGGGTCCACATGCATCAGTGTACTAAAGAGTACGATGATGGGGTGAAGGCATTCATAGAGCACGCCTGTAACGACCCAAAATAATTAAGTCTAGCATTTAATAATGAGTTTTTATTCGGAGCGTAATTTGAAGAATCGAACCACAATTAGGTAGATCTAGAAAAGTTATGCAATTTTGACTATTCATGCGCGAAAATCGGACACTAATTGATCCCAAATCGAGGCCCGGAACACGATGTGGATCGGTACCGAAGGTACCCGCGATTTTGACTTTGATTTTGACCATTAAATATTATTTAATTGTGTATATATACTATATATATGTATTGGTATGTATTGGGTGATGTATTTATGAGTAGTTTTATTAATTATTCTAGGGTATACATATAAGGTGTATGCATGAGCTACACCGTAGCATAACCCATATGGAGATTTTATACCCCTTTTATTTCCCACCGCCCTGTTTAAGTATTAAAAGAGAGAGAAATCTCTCTTATTAACTGAGATAGAAAGAGACGGTGGAGAGAGACAGAAGGGGAGAGAAAAGGAGAAGGGAGAGAAAGAAGGAAAGATAGAGAAAGGGAAGGAGAGAGAGAAAGGGAAAGAAAGAAAGGGAAGGAGAGAGAGAAAGGGAAGGAGAGAAAGGGAAAGAGAGAGAGGAGAAGAAGATGATGCTGACGACGGTCCGACGGGTGGAAATCGTAGGCACCATTTAATTTGTGGATCGAGGTATAATTTGAAACCCTAGCTCCGTATTTAATTTTAATTAGATATTTTATGTTGTTAATCTTAGTTTTCAATTTTAGGGTTAATTTTGTTGATAGTTTAAGATTTGATTAGGCCTTTCAAACCCTTAATTGATGGAATTGATAATTGGGAAGGTGGATTTAGACCCAAAATTATTATTTTAGGTTAAATTGTAGATTCGGAGGTCTATATTAATTGAGAAGGATATTTAGAGCAAATTGGGCTGTAGTCCTAAAGCCCTTATTTAATTTGATAAGGACCTGGACCCTTGTAGTGACTATTTAGGTTAGAATTTAGCCTAGACTATTCTACATAGAATTAGTATGTATCGAATTGAGTTTTGAAAGTGATTAAATGTGTTGTTTTCAATTGGGAGAGTGTTCTAATACCAGTACACTAATTGGAGGAAATTAGTGCGGTAAAGAGAGCCTTGCGGGATTTGAGGTAGGAACTTATAAATACTTTCTTATAGCCATTTAAGTGCTTTCAATGTTTTTGACAGGGTTTAGATTTATAAATCAAATGTAATTATTTTACAAAGCATGCATGATTTATTTGTGATGTCCTATTGATGTGAAAATATTTTCCCAAAGTATAGTTTTACATAGTAATGTAAAACAGTAATAGTTATTTTTAAAATAACTAGATTCTAATAATTATATATATATGAATGAGTTATATACATATATAAATATATGGATGATTCTTTTCTTACTTATAGTTAAATAAACTATAATTTCAAAAGAATTGAGATTTAATCGTTATCGAGCTTTAGGGATGGGCATATTTCCAAAACCAAACGGATTTTGGGGTTCTTATAATATATAGATATATATTTTACTTCCTTCCATATGTTGGGAGAAGTAGTTGTTTTAAGATGATGTGTGGGATGGAGGTTCCCAGTTGTTGGGTATGTGTTGGTGATTCCCTAGGTACGGGCTTTCCCCCGGAATATATACTATATATGTTATGCTGGGCTTTCCCCCGGCTAGGATTATTACCGGCTTTCCCCGGATTATATTACGGGCTTTCCCCCGATTACCCGGCTTTCCCCGGATTATATTACCGGCTTTCCCCGGAATAATATTAGTTGGGAGATCACAACATGTACATGGTTGTTAGTTTTTGTAGGAAAAAGGTATTTTCTACTACTAAAACTTATACTATTATAATATATATTTTTAGGTAATCCGAAAATGGATTTGTAATGCCTACACGAGCAAATCATTGAAGTTTTCCTAAAAACAATGATTTGTTCCGTATTTTCATTATGTTTTCCTGTCTCATGACAGGAATGGGACTCTCATGATATAGGAAAACTATTGAAATCTAGGTTATTCTATTTCTCTTTTTGGAAAGCCTTGTTTGGATAGGTACGTGTATGATTCTAGAAATGTCGAGGTTATATGCTGCCTAGATTAGGCGAAGACTTGAGGAGCGTGACAACTCCTGGATTATTTTAATGATCATTAAGATGTCTGCACAAGTCAAACGGCTGACCACCGCGACAACGGCTACATCGGCAAATTATGGTCAAGGGTCCACCTGAACCCAAATCATGAGCCAGCGTGCTTCTCACAAAAACCGATAAATCAGTCGCTCGGTCGGAAATCAGGAATTAACGATGGGGTTCCACATCGGTTAAGTTGGAACACGATTTTGCTCACCGACTAGGAGCTGAAACATCTAGTCATACCCTCTTCACTCTAAGATGATTACACTACGCAATATTATGATGTGAGATGTTGTTGTTAGTTTATATCTACTTGTATGGGTAAGTGAATGGTTATCGGTTTATGTTGTAGAACAAGTACCAACTACTTTTACATTTCTGTTTATGATTTCTCGATTTTCTTTTAAAACCTGCATTGTCTTAAATTCATGTTAGTGACTATCTGTTAGTATTATAAGTTTCTTACTGAGCTTTTTGCTCAGATCCAGGAGATATTGTTGCAGAGGGAAACGAGGATATAGGAGAGGATTGGTCAGACTATACCTATACCTTTTGAGGAGATCGATATAGAGAGTTCGTCAGCGATAGCTTTCTTACACTTGAGGTGTTGTATTTAGCCTTTTTGAGGTGCTTGTTATCTTACTTGTTTTGTATATATTTTCTTAAGATATGTATATAAGACAAACACACTTATGTATATTATATCACTTAACTCAGGTTATCTATGTATATTATTATGCGAGGCATCGTTTTAGAATTGTGGTTTGAATCCAGCCTAGTGGATGACTAGGTATTATTATTTTGATGAAGTAAGGTAGACTAGTATTGATGAGATGATATGACTATCGTGGATGAATGAAATGATTTAGAAATATTATTTGTGGATAAATCATCTCTTCTACAGGTTTATTACAGGTTGAGAACCCTGAAATTACAGGGGAGACTCTGGCGAATTTTTCGTTCGCCCTAGTCATATTTTGAGGTGATTAGTGATATGGATAGCTGCATTAGTTTAACTCTGATTAGGTTTGTAAACCTTGTTTAGGTTTGTTTAGTACTAATTAGTCACCTTGTATAATTAGCCTAACGCCTCGAGATGCGACTCAATTCTTAGAGATTGTGAGTTTCAAATTGGGGCGTTACAGACATGGTATCAGAGCGCCAGTATTAGATCTTATATGGGAGCGCCACTAGTAGATCTTTAATGGGAACGTTAGTATTAGATCCGAATTAGGACGTAAAAGACGTTAACATAAAATTTATAATGATTAAAAGACATATTATTATTATTTTCTTGATTTTCTCTGTGTATATGATTATATGTCTATATTTTGTTTTGAAGTGTGTCTTTTATAGGAGATAGATTATGGAGATGTTTGGAGAAGGTACTTCAAGTCGAAGTTCGGAGAATGATAAAATGGACAGAATGATGGCAATGATTGAACAGGTGGCAAAAAGTCAATCAGAAATGAGGACCCAGGTTATTGATATCTCAGATAGGCAAGCACGACTTGAGGCATTACCGCAGTCATCACAACAGGTTGAATCTCCAATCCAAAATCCAGTACAGCCACAAATTCCACTTGTTATTCAGAGAGAGGAAGCAATGGGTGAACCTGTAAACAATCAAGTTGGGAAGTTACTGGCAGAGTTCAACAAATTGCGTCCAACATCATTCGGAGGATCTTCTGATCCAAATGCTGCAGAAAATTGGCTACTTGATATGGATTCTATGTTAGAACCAATGGAGTGCAATACTTTTCAGCGTGTGATGTTAGTCACTTTTATGCTTCGAGGTGCAGCCAAGATATGGTGGAGGTCAGTGAAAGATGTCCAAACTGAGCCACTTGATTGGGCAAGATTTCAGGAGTTATTTCTGGAAAAGTATGTGACTGAGAGTGCTCGAGACAGAAAGCATCAAAAATTTATGAATCTAGTTCAAGGAAATCTTACTGTGAGTGAGTATGAAGAAAGGTTTACAGCTTTATCTCGATAAGGTCCAGAACAAATCTCCACAGATGCGGCCAAAGCCAAGAAGTTTATTCGAGGCCTTAAAACATTTATCAGGGGAAAATTGGCTCCATTCCAGATCCGTTCATATATTGAGGCAGTTAGTAAAGCTTTGAGTATTGAAAGAGAAGATGAAGATATACAAGCGACTAGAGGACAGGTGGGAAGGACTAGACAATTTCCTCAGCAATTCCAGATGAGACAAGATCCTAATAAGAGACATGTAGTTCCAACTTCTTCTGGACAGTTGAGTTACAGACCAGTTAGACAGCAATGGCAAGCGGTGCGACCAGTAATTTCGCAACCAGGTTAACCGGCTACCAGACCATCTGCACCTGCACAGAATAATCAGTT
>MVGT01000872.1:30464-40606 GCA_002174775.1 Macleaya cordata
GAAGAGCAGTAGATCTCATTCTCTGAAAATTTATGATGAATTTGAGGATGGAGAAGATGAAGTGGTGGTGAAGGAGTAGAAGTAATTAAGAATTTTGATAAAAAAGTAATTAAGATGTCTGATTAATCAAATTCCTAAACACCAACATCCATCTCTCCACTTTGGTTTATCTTTTAGGGTTAATTTCTATTCTGCACCATTTTTTTTGGGATAATTTAGTTTACCCCCCAGATTAATTGGCTAATCAGACTTACCCCCCTCAAAAAATAGAGCGTGCGAGACGCACGTGTACCTTCTAACGGCAGAATCACAGAAACCGTGAGTTTGAGGGGGTAAGTTCAATATCTGATCTTTGAGGGAGGTAAGTCCGATTGACCAATTATTCTGGGGGAGTAAACTAAATTAACCCTAAATATTATTGTGCTTTTAGATAAACAACGGTTTTTATCAAGTAAAGTGACTTCTTGGAAGGGTGAAGAACTACAACAAACAAAACTAACTAACACATCTCTTCTTTATCCAGCTACCTCATTTACGTCTTCTCTCACAAACATGATAATATTGTTCAGTACTAGATGTTGTGAACAAAATAAAGAATTGAAAAAGAACAAACTCCTAAGAAAGTGTTTAAACAATCCATTTCTATAATATTTTTCAACAAAGAAAGTTAGCCCAAGCAAGCAAGATAGAGTTCATGGAAATCATGTAAATGAAGTATACCTTGTGAAGGGAAATTTCTGCCCGAGACCTTCGTCTTGGAATTGCTCAATCGTCGACTCCAACCTGCCCTTTTCCTCTCTTTTGTTTCCTTTCTACAAGACCAATCTCTGGAAGAAGCGGAACCCCCAACACTATCTCAAAAGAAAGAAAGACAAATTATCTAAGATGTTCACCTCACAATATGATCATCTATAATGAAATCCCAAAATTTCCATCATCAATTTGGGGAAAAGGTAACAACCAAATCAACATTGAGGCTTAATTCATCCCAAACAACCTATTTATTTTACCTAATATAAGAATCATATGAAAATCCCCAACATTGACCATGGTTTAGTCACCAATTTCACCCTCAAAGTACAACAACGATCAATTTCACTTCAAAAGCAAGATACTAGGAAACCCCAAAATTTATGCATGATTTAACCATTAATTTCCATCATCGAGCAAGATGCCATGTAAACCCCAAAATCTAATATGTTATATTCATTAAGGATTAAACATTTTCATGGACAAATTTAAGCTTAACAACCAACCTCAAATAAAAACTTCATGTAAATCATCAAAGAAGCTAGATGAGACTAACCCTTACCATATATGGGTAAATTAAGTTTCAAAAACTCTAAGGCTTCAAGATTATAAGGTTTCCTCCAAATAAACAGACCCATACATAAGGGTGTACTCAAAACCCTAACCTAAAACTTCAAAGGAATTAATTCACTCAAATGAGATACAGAGATTTTCTAAAATCTAAACCAACAACAACAATATAAAAATAAATAAAAGATTACAGTATAAGTTGAAGAGATTTGATTGATAAAAAAAAAGTGATTTGGGACGTTTTTCTCTGGCTGAGAATGGATTAGAGAGAAATTGCAATACATAGAGGGAAAGAAATAAAGAGATAGAGAGACAAAGAGAAAGAGAGTAGGGCAACTTACAGAAGCTGGAGAAGAGGGGAGAGCTGTTAGAGAAGTGGAGATCGATCCAATTGATAGCAACTGGGCTTTTTTAGCAATGGAAACGTTTGAACTGCAAATGCTTCCATCACTTTTGATAAAAAGAGGGCACTTGGTACGTATCTGTCGTTAGAGAGAGAACCCAGCTCCTGTGTAGCATTTGAGTTTTTCAGCAATAAATTTCTGTTAGGAACCTGCTACTATTAGATGTCTATTGGTATTAGGAATCCTAGCAAGTAGAAAGTTCTATTTCCTTTTAATTTCAATTCTCATTTAAGAATTCTGGTTAAAGTAGAAGTCTGTTATCTATAATACAATTCAGCACGGGGGGTGGGTAAATTTGTCCTTTACATAAGCTATTAAGACAACTTTGTTCCCTCCGTCTCTTCTCCTCCCTGCCCTCTCTCTCTCGATTTCTCTCTACTCCAATCTCTCTGCCTGCCCCCCTTTCTCCTCTCTCTCTGTTAACCCTCTCTTCTCCGGAGGTTTTGAGCCGTGCCGGAGGCACGGCGATATACCTCGTTTTTATTATATAAGGATGTTATTGCAATGGTTTTTGATAGTGAATTAATAAAATTAAGAAGTTTAGGTGGCTAATCCCCAATTTAAAGGATTCATGTGGCTGATCTCCAATCAACGGATCAACTCAAGGGTCTAGAGCCCTATTATCTGGTATCAGAGCATCGATTCTGCCCCAATTTTTTTTTCCTTCCATCCCTTCCTCCTTGTTACAATGACAGTAAAAGATCTTGAAACCCATGTTTCCACCTTTACTACTGAACTGACTACCCTGACAACTAATATTCAAGCACTGTTGCGTGATCGTCAAGAAGATCGGCTACTCCAAACTGAAATCTTGCAGGCCCTTCATGCTTTCGCTGACCTTCGACCAGCGCCACCTCCCCAACCACAAGACGGTGTTGTTCCACTTCCTTTACCACAGGACGTCCCTAATAACCAGCATGCTGGCCCGATTATTCAAAGCCGCGCCTTACGCATTGACTTTCCCCTCTTTGAAGGTTCAGATCCTGAGGGCTGGTTGTTTCAAGCGGAACAATATCAAGAGCTTAATGGCGTTCCTGAACATCAGATGGTTTCGTTGGCTGCTGTTCACCTACGGGGCGATGCTGTTCCTTGGTATCGTTGGATAAAGCATTCTCTAGGTAATCTAACTTGGGAACAATTTTCTCGTACCTTATGCACTCGATTTGGTTCTCGCCAGCATATTGATCCATGTAGTTCCTTATCCAAATTGACTCAAACCGGCATCGCTCGTGAGTATATTACTGAATTTGAGCGGCTTATTAACATGGTTCTGGGTTTACTCGAGCGTCATCAGACTAGTATTTTTTTCTCAGGACTTCATCCCGATATCAGGGCGGTTGTTCGTCTACTTCGGTCAATGAGTTTATCTAAGACCTTTGAATTAGCACTTTGTCAAGAAGAGGCACTTATTGCAACGGCCGCCTATAATGCGACAAAGTTTGCTTTTCGTTCATCTTCCTCACAGACTCCTATCGCATCCAGTGCTCCAAAACTTATTTCTACCTTGCCTATCTTACCTCCTGGTGTTAAACGCTTAACATAGGCTGAATAAAAGGAGCATCGTGAGAAGGGTTTGTGTTTTAACTGTGATGAGGTTTACAAGCCTGGTCATCGGTGTCAAAAGCCGCAATTATCTCTTTTGGAAGGTGACCCAGACCTTGTCATTAACGATCCTGCTCATAATTCTAGTGTGGTTCGTGCAACCGAGCCTTTGAATTCTGAAATCTCGTTATATGCTCTTATGGGTTCCACTCGGCCTGAAACTATGCGTGTCACCGGCACTATAAAAAAGCGACATATCACGGTCCTCATCGATTCTGGCTCTACCCATAATTTTTTACATCCTTCTGTTGCTAAGCAGTGTGGTTACTTAGTTCGACGGGACCAACCTTTTCGAGTTATGGTGGCTGATGGCAGCTACTTACGTAGTCTAGTTAAGTGTTCTAATGTTCAGCTCCAATTGCAAGACTACAATTTTACAACCGATTTTTTCCTGTTGACTATTAATGGCTGCGATGTGGTCTTGGGTGCACAATGGTTACGTTCTTTAGGCTTGATTGAATGGGATTTTTCTAAACTGGTCATGAAATTTAAGGTGTCTGGCCATGAGTTTACTTTGGTTGGTGATGGTTCTCCAACTGTCAAGCTTTTAGAAAGTGGATCGGTATATCGTGTTTTACATCAAGAACGCAATGGTGTGTTTTTCAAGTTAAAAATTGATTCTACGGTACCTTCAACGGACCTTCCAAACGTACCAACCGAAATTGCGGCTCTTCTTTCACATTTTTCTGACATTTTTTGCCAACCAAATTGCCTCCCACCCATCCGTTCTCATGATCATCATATTCCTCTCGTAGCGGGCTCCTCGTCGGTGAATGTGTGTCCTAACCGCTATCCCCCACTTTCAGAAGGTTGAAATCGACAAAATTGTTCACGAATTACAGGAGGTTGGTCTCATTCGTCCTAGCTCTGGGCCATATTCCTCTCCAGTTTTATTAGTCCGCAAAAAGGACGGGTCATGGCGAATGTGTATTGATTATCGAGCTCTCAATAAGGTCACTATCAAGGATCATTTTCCGATTCTAGTGGTGGATGAATTACTCGACAAGTTACAAGGTGCAACCATTTTTTCTAAATTAGATCTTCATTCTGGGTATCACTAAATACGGGTGTATGAACCGGATATCTCTAAGACGGCTTTTCGCACTCACGATGGCCACTATGAATTTTTGGTCATGCCGTTCAGCCTTTCTAATGCACCTGCTACATTTCAGAGTTTGATGAACGATATTTTTCGTTCTTGTTTACGCCAATTTGTGCTTGTTTTCTTTGATGATATTTTGTGTACAGTGCTTCCCTCTCTGCTCATGTTCACCATTTATCTATTATTTTTGGTATTTTGCGAGTTAACAATTTATTTGTGAAGGCCTCAAAATGTTCGTTTGCTCAGCACTCTATTGGGTATCTCAGACACATAATCTCTGCCGAGGGTGTGTCAGTAGACAATGACAAAATTGCTAGTGTTTTGGACTGGCCAATTCCAAATTCTCTTAAGAGTCTCCCTGGGTTTTTAGGCTTAAATGGTTATTATCGCAAGTTTGTTAAGGACTATGGCAAGCTTAGTGCACCTCCTACTGATTTGTTAAAGAAAGACTCCTTCTTTTGGACTAACGGTGCTACGATTGCTTTCTCTCGCTTAAAATCGGCTTTAACTACTACACCGGTTCTCACACTTCCTGATTTCTCTAAAGAATTTTGCATTGAAAGTGATGCTTCGGACAATAGGTTGGGTGTAATTCTTATGCAAACAGGTCGTCATATCGCTTATTTCAGTAAAGCTCTTTCTGGTAAGAATCTAAATCTCTCCATTTATTATAAAGAGATGCTTGCTATTGTCTCGGCAGTGAACAAATGGCGTCCTTACTTATTGGGTCGTCACTTTAAAATTTACACAGATCATAGAAGTCTAAAATATTTTTTAGAACGACGACTTTCTTCCATTGAGCAGCAACGGTGGCTATCTAAATTGTTGGGCTATGACTATGAAATTTTATATTGCTCTGGCACTACTAATAAGTCTGCTAATGCCTTGTCTCGTGTTCTTGAAACTCCTCATCTTCATGCTCTCTCTTCGCCTATATTTTCTGGGATTGATGAAATTGTTCGTGAGTGTCACTCTAATGACTCCATGCTTGCTATTATCCGTGGTATTCAGGACTCTACTGGTGCCAAGCGGCATTATACTTCTGAAAATGGTGTTCTTCATTATAAGGGTCGTATTGTGGTTGTTCCTTCTTCTCCTTGGTGCTTTAAACTCTTGCAGGAATTTCATGGTACCCCAACTGGGGGTCATTCTGGCTTCTTACGCACTTACAAACGACTACACCAGAATTTTTATTGGCCTAGTTTGAAAGGCGCATCCAAAGCTTTCGTTGCTTATTGTGATGTTTGTCAGCGCAATAAGGCCGAAGCTATTTCCCTTCCTAGCCTTCTTAGTCCTTTGCCGATTCCCGATGATATGTGGCTTGATCTCTCGATGGATTTTTATTGAAGGGTTGCCTTCTTCGAATCGGAAAACAGTCATTTTGGTGGTGGTGGATCGCCTTTCTAAATATGCTCACTTTAGTGTTCTTTCTCATCCTTACACTGCTACTGTTGTTGCTGAAGTGTTTGTGCGTGATATTGTTTGTTTGCATGGTATGCCTCACACAATTGTCAGTGATCGTGACCCGATTTTCGTTAGCACCTTTTGGGATGCTTTTTCACTATGCAGGGCAACCAACTATGTCGCAGTTCAGCTTATCACCCTCAATCTGATGGCCAAACGGAGGTTACGAATAGAACTCTCGAATGTTATCTTCGTTGCTTCGTTGGCCAAAAGCCTCACGATTAGACGAGCTGGTTGCCTTGGGCTTAATGGTGGTATAATACCACCTATCACTCTGTTATTCAGATGACTCCCTTCCAAGCCTTGTATAGTCGTCCTCCACCGACCATTTTGGCTTACCTTCTGGGTACTACCGCTGTTCATGCTGTTGATCTGGCTTTACGCGATTGTGATTGTACCTTGAAGCTTTTAAAGGATCACTTACACTCTGCCCAAGCTCGTATGAAGCTTTTTGCGGATGCCAACCGTTCCGAGTGTCATTTTCAGGTAGATGATTGGGTTTTTCTGCACTTGCAACCTTTTCGCCAGTCCACTGCCACTTCTTCCTCTTATTCAAAGCTCTCTCCGCATTTCTATGGGCCCTTTCGCATTATTAAGAAGATTGGTTCTGTTGCTTATAAATTGGCCCTTCCTGGCGGGTGTTGCATCCATCCAGTTTTTCATGTCTCCGCCTTGAATTTAAAGTTGGGGGACAATGTTTTTCTGCCCCCTCGTTGCCATCTCTTGTTGATGTTTATGCATGGATACCTGAAAATGTTATTGATCGTGGTATTTTCAAGAAGCACAATCGTGATGTTACTCGTTGGCTCATTAAATGGAAGGATCATCCTGTTGAGGAAGCTACTTGGGAAGACTATCATGATTTTTGTGCTCGTTATCCTACATTCTTAGCTTGAGGACAAGCCGTGTTTCAAGGGCGGCAAGATGTTAGGAACCTGCAACTATTAGATGTTTATTGGTATTAGGAATCCTAGTTAGTAGAAAGTTCTATTTCCTTTTAATTTCAATTCTCGTTTAAGAATTCTAGTCAGAGTAGAAGTCTGTTATTTTTATTAGTGAATTAATAAAATTAAGAAGTTTGGGTGGCTAATCCCCAATTCAAAGGATTCTGGTGGCTGATCTCCAATCAACGGATCAACTCAAGGGTCTAGGACCCTATTAATTTCCATCTGGGGTTGCTTAGGAAGTGCTTCAATGGCGGCTCCTTCTTTCTCCTTGTCTCCCACTGTGCGACTGTCCAAATAAATCAAGGCTTTAGATCTTGGTGTGAACCTCTCTTTTCTCTTCTTCTTTTTTCTCTTCCTCTTCCTTTCTTCTCCTTCTTTCTTCTTTCTCCATCTGAGTTTTGGAGATATTAATCTGAGGATCTTCAGTACCGCTATTTCAAATAGACCAAACTGGATCGGAGCTTAAAGGGTTTTAGAAGAAAAACCCCCTGGTGGCGTTTATTTTTCTTTTTCTGAATTTGAATCTGAAATCTGAATCTGAGACTACCTGAGTCATCTGGATCTGATATCATCTGGATCTGACTTGTTTGAATTTAAGTTTGTTTGTTTTTCATCTGAATTCTTTTAATAAATTATGTTTGACTGAATTTTTGACACTTTTACGCTTATTTATATTATTGTCGCATGTCATGCTCTCATCCGATATAGCTGATGTGTCGAACTCTTAAGTTAATCCCTCTCGCGTATTTTCTCTAAGAAACGCTTAATTATTGTCAACAAATCTCTCTTATTATAGTAACAAGTTTCTTTAAGAAAAAATTGACTTTCCTTGAAACAAGGTACACAAGGTATCACGAAAAAAATAGAAGTAAAAATGTAACAAAAAAACAAAAATTAAACAAAGTTTATTTATAAAGAAGTGAAAAAAAAAAAGATTAAAAGAACTAGCCCATATGCCTCGCACGGGCATATCAAGACTAGCTTAAAACAGACCATGAGATCCTGTTTACATGTTTGGAGAATTTGGTCATTTAAAAACAAATGGAGGATAAAATTGTAAAAAAGAGTGACTCAGCACTCAGATGAACTTTTCAGTACAAAATTTTCACTGACTCAAATCAACCCTTTTTCAGACCTTTTGCTGAGTCAAAATTTGACTCAAACACTCCAAATAAAAAAACAAACAATCTAAAATCTGACTCGGCCCAATTTAGACCCCGAGTCAGATTCAGACATAGTTTTCAAAAAAAAACAAACAAGCTCTGAGTCTTGTATTAGGACTCTGGTTTATATAAGAGGGGCAAATTGGTCCGAAAAAAGAGAATGATTAGAAATCTTGCGCCAAAACTTTGGCGAATTATTCGGTCGAACCCTACCCTGGATTGGTCTACTGGGTCAAGTTTCCAAAAAAAGATGAAGAGGGAAAAGGATGATGATGAAGAAGATGATGATATAGAAGAAGAAGATGAAGAAAAAGATGAGAAGAAGAAGAAGAAGAAAGAGATGATCGCTGGCAGATCTCACTCGTCGATAGATCTCACTCGCCGAAAAAAATGGTGAAGAAGGCAACCTACGATCTCTCTCTCCCTCTCTCTAAAATTTCTCTCTATTACTTCCTTTTCAAATAAAGAAGGGCAAATATGTCAGTAAAAAAGTAAATAAAACTAAGTCAAAGAGTTGAAAATGACAGGTGTATATAAGACAAAAAAATTTTGGGTTGGATTTAAAAAATCAAAGTTCAGTGGGGGAGAAGTGAAAAGGAACCCCATTTTTTGGTTCTAGACTAATTTCATGTTAAAAAAAATACAGCTAGTGTATGTCTTTAAATGTTATTTTTATGATTTGGTTATAATTTTACATAAATGATTTTAAATTGTGTTTCATTAAATTAATTATGTTTTTAACTTTTTTTTGGTAAGAAAGAGCGTGCATTAAATTAGGCTGAAGAGGAATCAGCCATGATAGAGTTCAGAATACAACTGGGTAGGTAAACAAACCACCACCAATCAGTAATATGGTTACATAAAGCAAACTGAGCCATACTATAGGCTATATAATTTAAAAAATGAGGTATATAAACAAAGCGGGCGTCAACAAAAGAGGTAGCTAAAGACTGAATATCCAATAAGAACGATCTAATCTTCCAAGGAATATTAACTTCAGGCCACCTGACCATTACATTCAATCACGCAATAAGTCAGCCGCAAACGAAGAGCACATTGAACTCCAAGTAAAAAAAAGCATGGGCCTCGGCCTCTAGTGGATCACAAGTAGTAGCATTAAATAAGGTGTCACAACCCTTGAAAGTAGAGGTGTTAAACGGGACATGTCGTGCACGACTGGCATAGTTAGTAAGCGTGTTGTGCGGTGCCGTGTCGTTGGCCCAAATTGATCAGCATGGCACGACGTGCCTATAGCCGTGTTGTGCTGGCACGACGCGCCTGTCATGCCATTAACGTGCCATCAGTTGTGCCATTAACGTGCCAGAAACTGTGCCATTAACGTGCCATTTTGCATGTGCATGTGCATGTGCCATGTGTAATTTTGCATGTGTCATGTGCCATTTTCATGTGTCATGTACCATTTTGCATGTGCCATGTGTCATTTTGCATGTGCCTTGTGCCATTTTGCATGTGCAATGTGCCATTTTCATGTGCTATATGTCATTTTACATGTGCCAAAGTGTCAACTTTTATTAAAATTATGGAAAATATTAAATCAAATGTAAAAGTCTCGATTAACCAACTTTTATTAAAATTATTAAATAAATACATCATTTGTTATTTTGCTAAACAAATGTGAGAATTGCATCATTATAGTTTGAGTATATCCCAACTAGGTTGGACCCACTCAACTAGTTTACTAGTAGCAGTAGAGGGAGTAGTAGGATCTACTTATTCTTGAAGTGGAGTAATATTATCATCATCTACATGTGGAGGGAAATAGTGGAGAGGATCCATAATGATATATATAAAAAAAATTAAATTAAAAATCTAAATATCTCAAAAAATGAACTAAAATTGATTGAGAATTGAGAGGATGAGACTTGAGAGTTAAGATCTTGAATTCTTGAATTTGAATTCAACACCTTGTTGTTTTTGAAATTTTTAACCCCTTGATAGCCCTTGATTTTGTGGTGCTGATTAAGTAAGAGAATAGTATTGTGAGATAGAGAATTTTAAGAGAGAAATAATTAAAGTTTTGTGAGGAAAATAAGGTGTATGATGGTGGTTGTGAAACCCCACTAACAAAAAGAAAATTATTTACTAATAATGATAATATTAGTAGTATGAGTAATATTAA
>MVGT01000872.1:41633-65991 GCA_002174775.1 Macleaya cordata
AGCTAAGATCACACAAAGATTTCTAAGGATTACCACCAAGATCTTCAGCGATATACACAAAGATCTCTAAGGATAACTGATACACTTTTCTATTAACTTAGGTTTCTATACTTGTACTTTCCTTATTATATAGGAGTCTTAGGGTACAAGTCTCATCATTCTATAAATAAGAGTGCTTATATGTATTTTATGTATCGAGTTGTAATAGATCAATATCGATCATCAAATGTATTTGTCGATATTAATAAAGATATAGTCCCTGATTTTGTGTCGTGGATGTAGGTTGATGATCAGACCGAACCACATTAAATCTTGTCTAATTGTTCTTTATTTTATTTCTCCGATTTCTCTAGATCTGATAAATCTATTTTATACTTCAGATTTCTCCCAATCTGAAATGTAACAAAAGAGTCACCACCACGGACAAAGAGAAATCACCATTATCTACGAGCATACGTCACCACAACAGACGAAGAGACGTCGCCACCATAAACGAAGAAAGACGTCGCCAATATCAAGGACGAAAGACGTTGCCACCACAGACGAAGAGATGGCTCCAACATATTACATAAGAGAAACTTAATGGTAAACCACACCCAAGAAGTTTCTATCCCAAGACTTCTCTGGTCATGGGAGGGGTGGACAACCACTCGAGCAAAGGCCCATGTGCAAGTTGTGGCTCTATTTAGAGTCTAGGAGTAGTCCCACATTGTTTATTTAAAGACTCAGTCATTTAGAATATAAGGATGGGTAGCACCACTATACAACTTGTTAGGTCCCACACAAGCACCACTATATAGCTTGAGCCCAGTCTACATTTTGAACTCATCCATAGCATCGATATTGTCCCCAAGTTAATCACATTTCCATCTGAGATTGGGTTAAGGTGTGGGATTTCTTCTTAAAAGGCTTAAATTTTGACCAGTGTTATTAGGGCTCGCAAAATGGTGAGGGGGGATGCTCAAATTTTGGGCCGAAAGCCCAAATAACAACCTCCCTCTCATTTTATGGTTTTTCAAGGGGGACTCTCCTTTCCAAAACGACTAGATATACCCCACCACCAAATAATTACACCCCAACACCTCATCATCATCACCCCCACCACCGCCACAACCACCACCTCCACCACCACGCTACCACTACAATCTCAGCACTGTCACCCTCACCTCACTACCGCCACCATTACCACTAGATCTAGGATTTGTTCAAAACAAAAAAGAAAAGAAAAAAGAATTCTCACAAAACCGCCATTCCCTCCACCACCATCAGATCTAGGGTTTGCAGAAAAAAAAAAGAAAGAAAAAGGAAAAAACTCTTTGTACGTCCCTGTCTCTCCTCTCTCTTTCTTTTTTCTCTTTCTCCGTCTCTCTCTTCTCTATTCGTCCCTCTTTCCCTCTGTCCGACTCTCTCTCTCGCATCTGTCCGTCTCTAGATCTCTCTGTACGCCAGTGGTATGGGTGTAAGTGGAGGTGGTGATGGTGATAGTGACGATGGTGAGATTGACATGGTGGTGAATGTAGTGGCGACGATGGTGGTTGTGGTGGGGTGTCGTTGTATTTGGTGGGTGTAAAAGAAAAAAAGTGAGAACCTCGCTCTAGTAAAATTACTCCTCCCCCTTAGCCATGTTGTGAAATTTTGGAAAGCCCCTTAAAATCGGCGAGCCTAGCATTCGAGAATGGGAGCCCCAATAACAACAATCTAAATTTTTATATGTAAAAAATGTTACAAATAATAGAAAATCAACAAAAGTAACCAATATTAATGAGTGTGTTCCGATTCTTATGGATTTGCTTCCGGTTCTTACCGGTTATCAAAGTACCAAGAACCATAATTATTATAATACTAATAGTTCCAATTCCTAGCGATTCTGATTTTTGTTACTATTGGTTCTTCAAAATGTGGAATCAGAACCAAAACAATCAGTACTAATTTGGTTCGGTACTCGGGTAAACCAATTAACACTCCTAACATCAACAATATTTACATCCAATTATGAAAAGATTTTGTCCCTTTTCTATATATGTTGGCACATTTTCGTTCTTTAATTTCGAAGTGCTAAGAGTAGTGGGTCGAACACCTTCAATTATGAGAGACTTAATAGGACGGTATACTTGAAGTCTTAAACCGAACATATGAATTAAACAAATTAAAATCAGCCTGGTAGGTGATTTCAAATTCTTGGGAAAAAAACAAACTAAAAAGATGCTTAGATTCTAGTTAATGCCCTGCAAGAATCACGCGTAAGAAATGCTTTGAAATCCGAAGAAAAAATTCATTTATGCACCCAAGCAATCGAGCTGATTTTTATTCATTACTCTGTGAGACAGCATTTAACTGAATCTCATCTCCTCCATCCATGTCCACCTGTACTACTACTCAACAAGATCCCAACATAAAAGATGAACTTACTTTTCATACTATTAGCCCGTAACTATATATCATATCACAATTATATCCATGTTAAGTGAGAAATTTGAATGTCATAGTTATTTGCAGGTTCCTCCTGGTCCAACATCATTGGGATTTCAGTTGAGTTAAGAGAAAAAATGGGTGGCAAATTTTTAGTGCATATCCTTGTTTAAAATTGCTTCCGCTGCGTATTTCTTATATGCACTGTGTCTATTAGGTGACGAAAGGTCCAGTTTACAGGGGAGACTCTGCCGGATTTGAGTCTCGTTGTAGACTGTTGGTAATGTTCCTTATATTTGGGGTACGGGACATTACAGTGGTATTTATAGAAAAATGGGTTGGAGATATACACATGACATAATACCCCTGGATCTAGCCATTTTTTGGCTGTTAATAGAGGCATTTTGGTAAAAAATAATATTTTGAAAAAGAACCCTTTTGTATTGATAATCAGGCCGTAATCATGCTTAGCCATGCCTTGCCGACCGTTGGCACGATAACGACTGTATACGTGTCTGTTTAGCGTGCCTAATCATGTTGTGCCGATTGTTGGCACGCTAACGACTATAGACGTGCTAAGTGCGCGTGCCTAATCGTGCCATGTATTGTGCAACTCTACCATGCCATAAACCGTGTCGTGCTTGTGCTGAAAACACATTGTGTCGTCGAATAGCCGTGCCCGTGCCCATGCCGGCACCACCCGTTTAGCACCTCTACTTGAAAGTACCACATCCATCTTAGGCAACGGCAGCACACGAGAAGTCTGTATGTCCAGTCGCACCATCCACATTGATTTTCACAAAAGGTTCAGTTGGGGGATTCCATCTTTGCCGAATCATTTATCGTTGATCTATAGGAGGTAACCCATTCTTTAATTTATGCATTTGTGAGATCATTTTTTTGATAATCATATTTGTGCTGAATTCTTAAGGAAAATTTCAAATTTAAGAAGAACACTGATATCACCATATTTGAAATGTTTGAAATTCAAAGATTTCAAACTTTTTGAATTTTCTAAAAAAAATAACAAAGATAGAAGATTATTTGGACAAAATTTTATTTTTTTGAAACTTTTCAAAATTTCTTTAACAAAAAAAAATAGAATTTAAAGGAGCACATTTTTATTTCATTAGATCAGGATTGTAGTTCGAATTTTTAGTTGGACTTTCTTTTTAATTTGGTAGGTCTAAAATATTTAGTTGTACTTTTACTTATTTTTCTTATCAAATGAATTTATATTTAAATTTTGTTTTTTCATGTTCTAAATTTTGTGCACATTAAATAACATCAATAAGAGCATATGGAAAAAAATTGTGATGAATACTTCTATTATATTAAATATTTTATTTATTTAATTCAAGAAAGGCAAGAAAATTAAAATGAATAATATATACACAATATTGAGTTGAAAATCCTTCTTTTATAATGGTTTCATGAAGAGGACAAGCACTTTTTGTTTTGTAAGAGCATCTCCAATACAAATGTACTCTGCTTCCTATGTGGCATAGCTCTCAAGACATCCTCTTGAGACTTGCTTCCTATGTGGAGAAAAAAGCTCCACAGTTTATACTGAAGAAAAAAAAGGCATCTCCAATGCAAATGTGCTCTGCTTGTTTGTTTTGCCAATGTGGTATTTAATTAATTGAAATATTTTATTTTTTAATTGTAAAAAAAGAAAGAAAATAAATTTTTAAGGAGATTTGCTAAAAAAGAGGAGAGAGAATAATATCTATAACTGAATTTGCTGACTAAAATGGGAAGACATCCTCTTACAAATGTGCTCTACTTCCTATGTGGCATGGCTCTCAAGACATCCTCTTGAGACTTGTTTCCTATGTGGAGAAAAAAGTTCCACAATTTATGTTGAAAAGAAAAATGCATCTCCAATGCAAATGTGGTTTGGTTGTTAGTTTTGCCTATGTGGTATTTAATTAATTAAATATTTATTTTTATAGTTGTAAAAAAGGTAAGAAAAATTAAAATCTTTAATGAGATTTGCTAAAAAAAGAGGATAGAGAATAATATCTTTAACTAAATTTGCTAACAGTTAGTTGACGTTGTGAAGATGACGTTGCAGGTAGTTGGGAAGACATCCTCTAGTTCATCCTATTGTTCTAGAGGTTCACCAAGATGATATCTTCTTATCTTAGTCAGTAAATTAAGTTAAAGATATTATTCTCTCTCCTCTTTTTTAACAAATCTCATTAAAGATTTTAATTTCTCTTCCCTTTTTTACAACTAAAAAATAAAATATTTAATTAATTAAATGCCACATAGGCAAAACTAACAACCAAACCACATTTGCATTGGAGATACATTTTTCTTTTCAACATTAATTGTGGAACTTTTTCTCCACATAGGAAGCAAGTCTCAAGAGGATGTCTTGAGAGCCATGCCACATAGGAAGCAGAGCACATTTGCATTGGAGATGCTCTTAAGCCTAATCTTTACTTTTTTGTGTTTTGTAAGCAAATGAGTTAGTTCCTTTTTTTATTTTAAAACCACAAAATTTTAGTACCTAAACTACCCTTCTCTTTGCTAGAAACATAGACTTCTAACTATTTTTGCTTGTGGGGACTGATTACTTGGTAGAGAGAGAAAGAAAAAAAATATTTTTAAAATTCAAAATGCTATAACTTTTAATTTACAAATCAGATTTTAACAAAATTTATATTTTCGAAAAGCATTTTTCAAGATCTCCAAAATGAGGCAGGACAACAACATCAAATTCAAAAAGAAAAAAAAACTTTTATAACTCAAATATGCACACAAATTGCATAATAAAAAACCAAAAATTTTGCAAGTTGTAAGTTGCATATGCTATTTTGTATACTTTTGAGCATCTGCACTTTTCTAAGCCTCTATACAAATAAATTACATAATAAAAACAACCCAGAACTTGCATTTGCATAGTTAAAAACCTATGCAAGTTGTAATTTACATATACTATTTTTGTATACTTTGATCATCTGCATATTTGTGAGCCTCTATACAAAAGGAATGAATAGTAAAAAAAACTAAAAAATTACATTTTATAGTAAAAAAACCTATGCAAGTTATAATTTGCATACAATCTTAGTTTTTATAGCTTCGTAAATAGATTTTTTTTGGATTTTTTTAATTTTTTTTTTTTAGAATTTAGTATTCATATCTGATCTTGTTTTAAAGATCTTAAAAAATGCTTTACAACGGTATGAATTTTATTCAATTTCGATTTATATTTTAAAAATTGTAGTCATTTTTATATTCAAATTCATTGATTGGGATTTGCTAATGTGCACTGTTGTTATTCAGTTAATGATTTTTTTCGTCTTTTTGCATCGTACTAACGTGTGCCGAGAACTGTCCGTGCATAAAAAAAGGATGTCCTCCACGTTAAAGTTTGTCCCATGCAAGGGCATCCTACTCATTTTCTGTAATATATATACAAAAGTAGTGAAAACACTTTTTTCTTACTAACTTGACTACAAAATATCGAAAAACAAATTAAAAAAAAATCAATATCAAATTATGAAAAAATATATAGAAAAAAATTAAATAGAATTGTCGTGCTTTGTACGGACAATAAAATTAGTAATATATTATAGGAGAAGCCTTTCTCTGCAGCGTGTCTCTTTCCCAAGCATTCCCATTAAATCATGCTACGTCTCACTCTCTTAAAATTTATCTACTTATAACAACTTCTTTCTCTCTAAAAATTTACATTAATTATAAAGAATATGAGTGAGATGTTAGTATAGGCAGGACAAGCTTTTTATTTGTGTATGCACACTCCTCGGCATATTAGCAAACCCTTTTAATTAATTTTAACATAAAAAATGACCATAACTTTCAAAAATATAAATCGAATTTGAACAAAATTTCAACAGTTGGAAAGTGTTTCTTAAGATCTTTAAAACAAGAACAGACATGAATACGAAATTCAAAAAAAAACAAAAAAATCCATTTAAGGCCATCCACAGCGGTCATAGGGTAAAAGCTAAATTTGGCCTACTAAGGTTCATCTAAAAAAATTAATAAAAAACTAAATAGGGACAGGCGACATTTTTTTAAAAAAAATTGTTTTCAAATAATGCCAGGCGGTGTCCTTGGGGGCCGCCTGGCATCAGACACCCTACCCCCAGGCCGTCTGATGCCAGGCACCCCTCAGGGACACCGCCTGGCATCATTTGAAAATAATTTTTTTTTAAAATTCCGTTTGTGTCCCTAATTTAGTTTTTTATTAATTTTTTTAGAGTAACCTTAAAACCCACCGATGTTCAACTCTTAAATATAAGCCAANTGATATCAGACGCTCCCCCTCCCACCTAACCAACATCAGACGCCTTGCCCCCCACCCGCCTAGCTAAAAATCTGGAGATTCAATATGGAAACCGTCAAATTTGGCTTAGCGGGGCGACTTATAGGGTTCATTTGCAGATTTACACTACCTCACTGTGTAACACTTTTTGCATATTTAGCCAGATTTTTACACCACTGTGGATGCACTAAGAAGCTATAAAATTCAAATTGTATGCAAATTTTAATTTGTATGCAGCCAAATTTTAATATGCATACAACTAATTTTAATTTAAATACATCTAATTTTCAAAAGAAAAGTCATTCACGAAGTGAAGTGCATGAAAATAGATAATTCAAATTACAACTTTTATATGCAAGCAGTTCTAGGTTCCAAGTCTAATTACGAAGATTTTTTTTAAAAAAATTTTGGTATTGTTGTTTGATCTTATTTTGAAGATCTTTAAAATACTTTCTTAAAATATAAATTTGGTCAAAATTCGAATTATAGATTAAAAGGTATAGTATTTTTAATTTAAAAAAAAATATTATTTTCTCTCATTGCCATTTCATCGGTCCCTACAAGTAAAATAGTTAGAAGTCAAAACGCTAAAAAGTATGAATTAGATTTACAAAATAAAAAGTAGGAGTCTGCGTAAAACCCGTGGAAAAAAGGGGTTTCTAGCCCAATATTGTGGTAACGATGATCCTAAAGCAACTAAACTTTCTAATTATAACAAATCTCATTCTCTATAAAAATTCTCTTCTTAAAAATTTATAGTCAAATTCTAAAGTAAGTAGACTTTCTAATTATCTAATAAAAAATTAAAAAACTGTAAAAAAAAATATGTGCATTTCACGGGGTATAGAGGCTAGTAACATACTATAGAAAAAGCCTTATTTCTCTGCCACACGTATTTCTCCCAAGCATAATTATGCCATATGTCAACTTATAATAAGACAAATCTATTTCTCTATAAAAATTCTCTTTTAAAAAATTTATTATAATTAAATTCGAAAGCAAATTAACTTCTTGATTATCTAATAAAAAAATTAATTTGTTTTTTAGAAAAGACCTTATGTTTTGCATTGGTGTGGAGGTTAATATTATATCTGAGGATATGAAGGTGATCAATATCCCTAATATCAAGGTCACTCACTTGTGTAGTTGCTATCTTTCATGAGTGCCACATGTACAAAAAAAGGCCTATTTCGTAATTTTCTCCTTCGATTGGTATACTTGTATGTGCCTGAATTGGATTACATTGGAGGTTTTACTAACCACCTTTCCCTCGACAAAAAACACACATGACTCAAGCATTAAATATAGACAACACATATAAAAAAAATAAGGATCTTCATTTCTCTATATAATACACTCATGTGCAACCCGCACTTATTAGTTTCTCCTACAACAATTCTCTTAACAGCAACACGCGTGATCATGGATTAAATATAGACAATCTAGACAAATAATATGGAGATTTTCATTTTTCTATATAAGATACGCGAAATCGCACTTACCGTATACCTTCATCCAACAACAAATATGCATGATACATATAAAATATTGACAACTCAAGCGAAGCACATGAACCTCTCTATTTCTCTATATAAGTATATTTTAAAACACACTTAGTTTCACCTTCCACCTTCCTTTAACAACAAATATGCGTGACACATGCATTAAATATAGACAACTCAGACAAAAAACTCGAGGCTCTTTATTTCTTCATATAAGGCACACTCTTAAAACCGCACTACGTACTACCTTGCATCATTATCAAACATGCGTGGCGTGCATTAAATATAGGCAACACAGACAAAGAATAAGAGATTCTTCATTTTTCTATATAAGACAATCACTTGAAGCAACTTCCTCACAACTCTCTTTCTCTCTTTCTCTCTTTCTCTCTCTCTCTCTTGTGTAGCATATAGTAGTAACGCATGAAGCACAACGTCAACTAAAGAAATATCCTACTTGAAGGTACAATTGGGGTTCATTTTTCTCGAAGGGCTTCAAAAGATGGTAGAACATCTATTGAGGAATTTATCATGGGTCATAAAGCTTTTGACTTCTGTAAATTAATTTTTATACTCACAGCAACAAGAGATCTTATATATTCAGAAGGTATATCTTTTGACTACTTGTCTTGTTTATTAGCATATATCATACCACTTAATCTTGATTATGATTTCAATTCACAGAACTACAATTAAAAAGAAGTAAGGTTTACAAAAACTCAAACAAGTTACAAAAATCACATATCAAATTTTTTTCCTTTATGAGTAACAATCTTCTCTCATTTAAAAAAAATCCTTAAAAATATTTTTTTAATCAATTAGTATATATAAAGCACTATTGTTAAATTAGAGGGATTATTAAACTTACCTTATTCAACCCCATCAAAGTACCACATTTTGTGGGGTCCATATAAAGATGACCTAGGGGATAATAGTATAATATCAGGTGAAGATGTTTTTCTCACCATATAGATCATCATTTCTGAAAATTGTTCTATTGTAAGATTTTTAACCCTATTAAAAGTTATAAAATCAATGGTCAAGAAAAAACTAATATATATATATATATATCCAATTTCTAAAGGATAATTTGAAGGTATTGGAAGTTTTAGAACATGCTAATTTCTGGAATATAGTATGTTCTTCACGGTAAAAAGAATATCATTACCAGAAATTAGCCCTAGATCATATTCATGTAGGCCCCACAAAATGTGGAGATTCGATGTGGTAAGGTAGAAAAAGTATTGGTAGGTTTATTTTGGAGTTATAAAAAAATCAATATTGGGTCGTGTTTTCACTTCCACTTGACACCAAACGTTTTTAAAATTTAACCCAAAAATGTACTGATTGCATACTAATTGAATAACGATTGCATATTGACAGCATACTAATTGCATACTGACTACATATTAATTGGGATAAACTTAAAAAACTAAAGTTGGCTGAGTAGGAATTTAAAACGTTGGTGAAATTGAGGTTAAATTCGAATTCCATGTTTTTTTATTTTCTATTTTTTGAAACAATATATATAAGATCTATTCATTAGGAATACAACATTTTGTACATATATTGCATGTGTTCTTTATGTTGGGTTTGTTTCTTATGCTGGATTTATATCTAATAAATGCATTAGGATGATAACACATCACTTTTTTCTCTATTAACATTAGCTTTACTCTTACACCTAATTTACATTAGTTTATAAGCCCAAATGAACTATTCAACAGTCGATGTTGATCAACATAATGAGATGATGATTGTTGTAAACAATCAGCCCTTGAATCATCTCTATACAGGCCCACATGCAGGTGTAAGTGAAGTATAATAATAAAATAGATAAAATCGACTATTTGTGCTTGATGCAATAACAACGACTTAAACCACTTAAAATTAAGCTTCATTATAATAGTAGAGATATACAGACAACAAGACTTGGAGCAACAACTGTCAATGAAATAGCCTCTATTGTTCGAAGTTCTCTCGCATAAATACAAAGTTCTCTGAAGGAACTCTAAATGAAGCCCTTATATATATGATCTAATAAAATCATTTTTTTCTATGTTTATATTTTATTTGTTATTCACACTATATTTTCCACATATAAAAGAAAAAAAAAAGTTTATATATCATTAGTTGAGTTTTTCTTTTAATTAAATAATTATTGTCTTTAATTAACTTTTTGTTAATATAACTTGATATATTCTTATTATATATTTTTTTAAATTATTTAATTATTATTCGAAAGATGATACATAAATCGTTGTTTGCAGTTCTTCTATGATCCTTTTAGGGTGCGCTATTGCTCCCTAAAATCTACCCTTAAAAAACTTCAAAAGATGATGATAAATAAATATAAAGGTGATGTAAGGAGAAGAATGAATTGTCGTCGTTGGTGAATTTTTTTTTACAAGCTTGTATATATTTATTTTAAGAGTCTTTACTTAGGATTTGATTGTGCAAATTATGTCTAGGAAACCGACCTAGTTATATTGTCCTTCCTCCTAATGATATTTTTTCTTCTTCTAATTTATTTTTTTTACTCAAATCGACGGCCAACAACCTGTTGAATCAAGTTCTAAAGCCGAACATCCTGAATTAAGTTCATCTATAGTATGTTCAAGCAAAGAGATAGTGGATTTTGACACAGAAAAGAGAATATATATTCATGTTGAACTTTTCATTTCCTCGCATTGTTATTTGATACTTATATTCAGACTTTTCAATTCTGCATAGACATAAACAAATCTAATAGAAAAGTTTGTATTATTTGATTGGAGGATTTCTTGGGACAAATTTTGCTTTCCTGTGTAAAAAATTGAGCATTATATCTAAATATGGGAGAACATCCAATATAGGTTTGTTTCAGTTCACTTAATCCACCAAATAATATATGAGTCTATTTAGTTCAAAAATAAAATTTGGACAATTTGTCATCTAGACCATCCACAGTGGTCATAAGCTAAAATGTATTTTAGCTGCCCAAAATTTAACTTACAAGATTTTGTTGCACATCGGTGGAGAAAAAGATTTTGAAAGAAAAATAATAAAAAACAAAATTTAGGATACATAGGTCATTAAAAAAAAATTCAAAATGCCAAGTTGTATCCCTGTGGACAGCCTGGCATCAGGCGGGCACCCTGCGCACCTCTTGATGCCAAGCTGTCCATAGGGACACCGCTTGGTATTTTAAAATTTTTTTTTTAAATTCTAAATGTGTCCTATTTAACCCTAAATATTAACAGACGACCGACATTTTCTCCATTTTTTTAAGAATAAAAAAATAATAATAATAGGGCGACTAGCCTAGACACCGCTTGGTACCAGGCGCCCAACCTCTATACCGCCCAACGTGGGACTCTCACCTTACACACCACCTGGCTATAAATATAGAAATAAGGTTTCGAAAAATCTAAATATAACTTTGGCATTGCTCCTATAAGGTAGTATACATAATACCATTCGTCCAATGTGCACGTTTTTATACATATTTACTTTAAATACCGAATCGATGTGGATGCTCTTAAAGTAATCCATAATTTTAGGTGCACGTTAATACCAACACTACTTTTTTCTAATTTTATCATTAATTTAAAAATACAAATCATTTTTTCGCAAATTTTATATTTTTGAAAAGTATTTGTCGAGATCTTCAAAATGATACTAGATAACAATACTTTTTTCTTAAAAAAATTTAATTTTTTATGTAAATTTATTTTTACATAACATAAAAGTATGTTTTTAACTAGTATATACTATATTATTATAACAGAAGTGTCTGACATGGCAAGCTCTACTATCAATGTGTAGTTCTAATCTTTAATAGTGTCACGCCAAAAGGACACCAACTTCTATATATATTTCTCATCGTCTTCTCACTACTTTAAATTCTGAATTAATAATTAGTAATTTTTTTATAATAACTTATTTAGAAATTATTAGATTATAAATTAGTCTTAAATGACAACCAAAAATAATTATTAAATTTTCTGCTTTAATTAAACTAGTAATCAATTAGTAATTTATTATGGTAATTAAGTATCCTTATTACCATCCTTCTAGTGTATCACTATATATATTCATCTTTTATTCTTTTATATTTATATATATGAAGGTACGTATAATTTTTAAAATTTTTAATTTTCTTAGTATGTGTTTTTTTATCGTTTATCCATTTTTTTTGGATCCTTTTTAATGTTTTCTTCTTATGCTCTAATATTTATCTTCTTCTCCTTTTTTTTATTTTTAATAACTTAGACATTGTGACTAAATTTCACATTGTGAATAACAATTGGATGTTCATGTCGTTAATATAATCATTGGTAAGTGTGATGAAAATATTAATTCATTGCTAAAGCCAACTAAGCATTGGAACTTTAATGTTTTGAATTATTATATTCTTCTTTTAATGTTTATATATTATCATTTTTAACTTTTTCAGACAAATAAGCGTTTCAAATATTTTTTATTTGATTTTTATCTTTTTATTTTAATATAATACATTAATCCTTTTTCATAAACTCGACAGTAACAGAGTCAACCAGTAATTTAGAACTACGTAAGAATTGCAATTAAAATATGTACATATATGTGAAGATTTTTATTTTTATTTTTTAAAAAACTCAAGGAGTTAAAAGAAAGAAATGACTAAAAGATATTGTTTAAAAGAAATTATTGTTAAGAATAATAGTTTTAAAATATAATAAAAAAAGAGTGCAACAAAAACCATTAAAAAAAATATTGTATATACATAATAACAATAAAAGCTTAATTATAAAAACAATATCAAGAACATGAATTGTAGAAAAGAATTAATTTTGGTTAAATATACTAATTTGGTAAATATATTTATAATTACAAAAAGAAAAGACAAATTTGGGCGATGAAAATCATAAATTTTGGCTAAATTTTTTGTTTTTTTTTATTATTTTGTAATCTCTAAGTAAATGAGACTATATTAATTGTTATAATTAGCTAAAAATTTCTATTATTTTTTTCTTTTTAAAGTTAAGAATTTTCTTCATTGTTATTTTTTTATGTTAATAATTAATAATTATAGAAACAAATCTCTCTAATTAACTAAAAATAAAATTTTCTCTAATATGTATATATATTTTAATAATTTATATGGGTTGTTTAATTTATAGTAACAAATCTCTCTAATATTTCAAGCTTGTTCGATTTAGAATAAACAACCCTAATACATATCTTATTAAGTTAAAGATTTTGGCACATGTTAAGATTAAAGGTTTAGTGATTTCTTTACCCTTCTAGGGTTATTCAAATGGGGTGATTTTTTATAAATGTGTCGCTTGCATTATTTAGATTATATTTAAAAACGTCAACTTAATCAGAGGCATATAGCACCACGAACACTTAATCTAAATTTTTATAGTATAAATAAACAGCTAAAATTTATAGTTAGATTTTTAAAGGGTTGGTGATCTCTGATCGGACTGATTTTGTGTTAGAATTACTTAAGTGATGACAATATTAAAAATCAGCTGATTTTAAGACCTTTAACTTGCACAAAACTCCTAGAAATCTAACGTCATCATGTGCTCTAAAGGCAAGCGTTAACAGGACCCCTAACTTAATTATGTTTAAAAAATTAATTAAAACTATCAAAACCCGTAATTTTAAATAAAAAATGCATGTACTTACACGAGCAACAAAATTATTTTATATATCTATAACAGAAGCCTTTGGCATGGCTCCTCTACAATTCCACGCGATACTCTCATTTTTTAGAGTGCCACATCATATTTTTATAATACGTCGCAATAGAATGAGTTAATAAAAAACTTTTAAAAACTTACCATATTCATTAGAATTGTTATTACCATATCCCACAAATAATAATGGATCATGTTGCTCCTACTGAAAAAGCTATAGATAGCGACAATCTATAGTGGATAGCCGACCGAATATCATTCTGCAACGGATACAAATCACGAGTGTGTGGAATACACACTACCGTCAGATTATAATTCTAGATTTTTCGGTGGGACAGTTAGCGATATATACCAAAAAAAAAATCATTTTGCGATATATCCCCAAACTAACAATTTATGTTAAAATGAATATTATCTGACCACGTTCGCAACATATGATGTATTAATTCTTTAACCAAAATACCCTTACATGTTGCACACGTGAACAAGATAAGGCCCATAGTTTCAAAATGCCTAGAGTACCATTGGTTTTCTTCCAAATGGATTTATCTTATGGTATCAGTCCGACGGTTAAAATATAAAATATGGATCTGACGGCTAAGAAATAAGAAAACCTTTTTGGACCTTGGAAGGTCGTTAATGGCGGCCACAGATAGAGGGGGAGTTGCAGAGAAAATAGAAAGAGAAAAAGAGAGATATAGAGATCCAAAAACTCTTCGATGAGCTAGACTTCTCCCTTTTAACTCTCTTTTTTTTCTCTCTAAAGTACTAATTTATAATTTTATATCACGTGAAATTATGGGAACAAAGTAGATATTTGTGGATCATCATCAATGACCACAGCTGGGGGTGGTACCCCTTGCTTCAAAGCCCTTCTTTTTACCAATCAAATCAAAGAACAAAAGTAAGTTGAAATAAAAAAGATGTCTCTCTCTTCTGATCTTTGTTTCGATGCGTTATAATCAAATCTCAAATCTCTCTCTTTCTCTCTGTCTCTCCTGGAGGTTTTGTTAGATTTCATTTAGAGAGAAAAAGAAGAAAGAAAAAAACAAACAAATTAATCGGGAGAGAGAAAAGAAAGAAATTAAATTGATAATTAAGAATGGGAGATATTGAAGAGAGGGAGAAGCTCTATTGAATAGAAATAAGACATTCACACGTTCATCTTCTTATGCAGGAGACAAATTGAAGAGCTTCATATCACTACTTAGATGGATGTAGGTAGATTAATTGATCTAATCTATAGAGAATTCTTTTATCATGGTCTCTGTTCTTTCTTCAAATGTGAGAAATTTGAAGTCCCAAATCGTGAATTACAAGTGCAACCCTACATCTGTCCTCTTTCTTTCTCTAAAATCTAAGTCTCTTATTTCTCTCTCTGGTTCTATTTTTCTGAATGTGGGTGTGTACTTCATAACAAAAAATGTTGAACTCCTAGGACGTTCCCGCTCTCCAACTGCGAATTTGCAGTTGGGATCGGGATCCGGCCTAAAATTGCGCTCCCAGATTTTGGATTAGCGCTTCCATAATTTGGGAACCACACTCCAAAATAATTCTTAATTTAAATGCATTGGCTCCATACGAAAGCTACTTTAACATGTGCATACAACACAATTATATTTATATGATATGTTAGTGGCCTCCCTTCTTTCATTTGTACGATGTGGGACTAAACCTAATTCATTAGTTCCACACAACAGCACAACACAAATAACTTATAAGACTCCTTACGGCTTCCCCTCTTTAGACTGTCTTGGGACTAAACTCTTTGCAAAGGTATAGTCTCTCTAGTGAATCTCAACCTTATTACAAGTTACAACAAAGATGATGTAATACCACTTTCATTATTAAATATAAGATTTAAAAATAAAATAAAATACTGAAACCATCATGCTATAGGATGCCGTTAGATTGTAAGTTAATCTATATAATAAAACGTAATGGTTATAAGATAAAGAACAGTCTAGATTTGCCTTTAACAAATCTGGATCGTTTTTTGTCTTATAGGCCCTGCTTGGTAGCACGGAAAATGTTTGTTGTCAGCAAATGTTTACCACAACAATCATTTACTATAACAGATGTTTGTTATGGCAAACTTATGTTGTTGCTTGGTATGCCTACTGTAAATGTTTTGTAAATATTTACTGTTGCTTGGTATAGACATGAAAATGCAAAAAACTATCAATTTTTTTCTTTATTTTTTCACCTGCAAAGTCATTACAAGATATTTTGTCTTCTCATTCTTTATCTTTTCTCTTTTTAACAATTACATCAATGAACTATCTTTCTACCTAAAAGAACATCTTCAAAGACCACTGTTAATGCATTGCAACCAAATCTAAAGGCCCAGATATAAACTCTAATTTTCTTAAAATCCTCAATGGAACATCTCCCAAAACAAATAACTAACAAAACAACAAAGGCAATCTCTTGAATTCGTATATATTTCCCAACCACTCAGACTTAGTTTCAGATCAAGAAAAAGAAATAATGCAAAATACCCAGCAATTAGATCACTTGCAACAACGATTTCAAAAAAAGAAAATAAAATAAAATCGCTTGCAACAACCAAGAAATTCCAGGGATTCAAGAAAAATTCGTCATGAACCATGAAATCAAGAAATCCCCTTTAGGAAGAAACTGACGTAATCCTTTTGTGAGAGAGAGAAATCTGAGAAAAAAAAAGATTAGAGAGAGAGATCTGAGAAAAAAACATATTAGAGAGAGAGATGAGGAAGAGTCCGATCAGAGAGAGAAAGAGAGAGAGAGAGAGGGAGATATGAGAGAGAAATCAGGGAGATAGAACTTATTGGGTGGAAAAGAGGGGAGAGCTTGGAGAAGATGGGAGATCCATCGTGCTAAAGACCTACGAGGATTTTTTAAGTTTTGTTGAGTCCTTGCATTCGTTCCCAGTCCTTTTAGAGCCCGAAACATATGTTGAGAATTTTGCCATAAAACTATAGACCGTGGGAAACGATTCCCATAAGTGAAATTTACAATAAGCATACCAAGCATGCAAAAATCATCCAAACACCTGGAAACGTTTGCGCTACAAACCTTTCCAGCGTACCAAGCAGGGCCTTATACACAAACACATAATTTTTTAATCAATGGTATATTTTGTAAATAATGAGTATCTAAAAGGCATATGATTAATATGAGTTTGTAGATGAAAAAAGAAGCATTTGGATTAAAAGTGTACATGTGGAGGAGAGAGAAATTAGCCTACTTTTACTCTTTTTTTAAAAATAAAAATATCATAAGTTTTTATCTACAAATCGGTTTTTGACAAACTTTATATTTTTTAAAAGCATTTGCGAAGACTTTCAAAATGAAACCAATCATCAATACGAGTTTAAAAAGAAAAAAAAAATTTATTTTTGTAACACCCCAAATTCGGATCCTCAGGTCGGCCGCCCCTGAAACCCAACCTTAGGGACATTCCAAGATACCACAAACACATCTATCGCAGTACCAGGTAACAACGAATAAATATGGAACTCACAAGTCAACACAAATCAAATAATATTAAAACTGTTATTACTTAAATAATAATAAAAGTGTAGAGTTTGAAAGAATATAAATAAAATCTAAAGTGAAAGAGTCTTCGACACGCAGGTCGGCATCCATAATGAATAAAAAAAAATAACTCAAGACCTCCAAAATCTCCTCTACGAATCAGGTTGGTTGTTCTCCTTGTTCTCTGTTCCCTGAAAAATTAGCAGGCTGGGTCAAAACCCAATAATAGTAGATTTCCATACGCCTAAAACCCCGGTAGACAATCCCAAACCTCAAATTCTAGACATTTGCACACACCGAACACTCACAGAATATTAGCGCAAAGTGTTCCTTCTACTAACGGTTATAGTTGTTTTATATTCTCTAATTAATTTAATTGGTTTTTGCTCTCCAACGGTTTCCCTAGTGAAGCAAAATGATTACACCATGTAGTGGTCTACAAGTTCATCTCAGACGTGCTCTGAGAACTCTGTGTTAACATCGACCCTTATCGCTCAATACGTAGGTAAGCAGCCCCGGCTAGACTTACCTTCAATATTCTCTTATGCGACCCCTCGATCATCGCATAACCACACATAGAAAGGGTCGAGCCAACTACCATTTAAAAGTTTGCACCTCAACAACAACACGAGTAGTAAACAATGACACACACCATTTTATTAAGTTCAAATTGTTTAAGGTGCATGAACAATATATTCAAGGTTTTACCCAAGTGTTTTCTTCATCAACACGTCACAATAATTTCTCTATATTCACATAAATAATCCAAGTTTTGTACACAACATAATTTCACAAACATAAGTGGGATCTGGCCACATGGGCCCTAAATCATAATTAATTCACCATGTAAATCATATGTACACAACGGTTCAGATATAGGTGTGCATAATAAATTAATACCTTGCTGTTCAAATATAAGTTCTAATAGAATTTAGAGATCTACAATCTAATTAAGTACATAATTGTACCAAATCAGAAGTTCCACAATCTAACTTCACATTTAATATATCAATTAAACAAAGAATCATAACAGCACATGCACTAATTAAATAACAATGGTTGTATACAATAATCGTACAAACTAGGCAACACAAGTCTAATTTATTGTAAGACACCTCATTCTTTAAATATTAAACGTGATCAAGCATGGGTGTACAATATTTTAACGATGCATATATATGCTGTATAGCTTAGCCCTAGGTAGGTTTATCCATCATTAAACTTGAGAGTAAGAGAAATAAAATAAACTGGTTCTGAAATAAACCCTTCCACCTTCATATATAAAGTCAGATCTGCAAACATTCAATTAGAACATGACCCACATCTAACCTGTCCGATAAAACTTGATTTAACCCAAATCAATTCAACACATACTTGTTTCCATTGTCATGAGCATATAGAAAAAGAACAGATTGGTAGACCTACAAAGCTCATAGGAGTATAGAAACCTACCGGATTCACGAAGTATACTGATCTTTTAAAATATAGGGTTCTTCCTAGTCTTCCTCTCTATCTAACTATTGTTGAAGTTGCAGACCTCTTCTTCTTCTCCTTATCGAGTTCTCTCTCCCTTGAACTCTCTCTTTCCATCAAGCATCCCTAATAGAAAGCCCCCTTTTTATATCGATAGAAAAAAAAAAACCTAAGTTGTCTACTGGTAGTAGGTTTCCTAAAATATGTGAACTTCCAATTAAGTGGGTCTCTTATTAAATGGGTCCCTAATTTAATTAATTGTTAAAATAATAAGTTACTAACATTAATAGTTCACCCATATTTCCACGACCAAAAGTTTCCCAAAAATTGGGTTTCTTAATTTAAGTGGGTCCCCCCTCCCACTTAAATATTGGTTGGATATAAGGCTACCTATATTCCAATTATTAAGTGAATCTAGGTTAGGTGCTAGGTTATCTTAAATCCATAAACACCATAAAACAAAACAGAAAAGAATACAGCCACCTGAAAAAAAAAATGCACCACAAAATTCTAAAAATACCCTTACTCCTAAATTACGGGTATTACAATCTACCCCCCTAAAAGAAAGGATTTCGCCCTCGAAATCGAACTTACCGGATTAGTGAAAAGGTTAGGATATCGGGCTTGCATATCCCCCTCACGCTCCCACGTAACTTCTTTCTCATTATGATGGTGCCATTGAACCTTTACCATGGGTATAATTCTACATCGAAGAACATGTTCTTTTCGATCGATTATACGATATGGTTTATCCTCGTAAGACGCATCTTTTTGCAACTCTAGATCCTGATAATCAATCACTGTATGGAGGTCTTCATCCCTTATGTGTTTCCGAAGCATTGAAATGTGGAATACATTGTGAACTCCTGCTAATTGTTCAGGTAGTGCAAGTTGGTATGCAACCTTCCCCACTCTCTCAATGATGGGAAAAGGTCCTACAAACCTTGGTGCAAGCTTCCCTTTCTTCCCAAAATGTAATACTCCCTTCATAGGCGATACCTTTAAAAGAACTTGATCTCCGACTGCAAACTCTAAATCTCAGCGTCGTTTATCTGCATAACTCTTTTGACGACTCTATGCTGCACGTAATATTTCTCTGATCAGTGCAATTTTATCGGATGAGTCACGAACCATATCTGGTCCTGAGAGTTTGGCATCGCCAACCTCTGTCCAATATGATGGTGATCGACAAGGCCTCCCGTAGAGTGCCTCGAATGGGGCTATGCCAATACTAGCGTGGTAACTGTTGTTATACGCAAACTCCACCAAATACAAGTGATCGTGCCAACTACCTCTGAGATCAAGAATGCAGCATCGTAACATGTCCTCGAGTACTTGATTCACCCTCTCCATTTGTCCATCCGTTTGAGGATGAAACGCAGTACTAAAGTCTAAAGAGGATCCCATGGCAGATTGAAAACCTCTCCAATAACGAGACATAAACGATGAATCTCTATCAGAAATGATTGACACAGGAACACCATGATGTTTGACTATCTCCTTTATATACAACCGAGCTAGCTTGTCTCCACTATCAGTCGTCTTGACTGGCAAAAAGTGTGCTGACTTAGTCAATCTGTTAACTATCACCCACACGACATCATGACTCCCACTCGATCGCGGTAATCCCGTGATGAAATCAATAGATATATTCTCCCACTTCCACTCTGGAATGTCTAAAGACTGCAACTTACCTGTGGATTTCGATGCTCTATCTTCACTTGCTGACAAATAAAGCATTTACGCACATTCTCGACAACGTCACGTTTCATCCCCGACCACCAATACTGTCATTTCAAATCTTTATACATTTTATTGCCTCCAGGATGAATAGTATACTTGCCACGATGTGCCTCATCCAGAATATCCCGTCTCAACTCTGGGTCTTTAGGTACACACAACCTTCCTCGAAACCTTAACCCTTTGTCCTGATCAAAGGTAAAGCTATCATCCTTTGCTTCTTACATCAATTTCAATTGATTTTGACACCACTCTTCCTTTATTTGAGCCTTCACTATGCGACTCAGAATGGATGGTCTAACGGTCATGCTTCCCAATAACATTTATCTCTCTCCTGATGTGGCCATGTCGAAATCGAAAGTCGCTACTTCCTCCAGCATACTCCACTGCCGTACCATTAGTGTGGCCACTATACCCCTCGGTTGTCGACTTAGTGCATCTGCCACAACATTGGCCTTCCCTGGATGATATTGTAGTGTGAAGTCGTAATCCTTTAATAACTCCAACCACCTACGTTGTCGCATATTTAACTCCTTCTGTGAAAAGAGATATTTGAGACTCTTATGATCTGTAAAGAGCTCAAACTTTTCTCCTATCAAATAGTGCCTCCAAATCTTGAGAGCAAAAACTACAGCTGCCAACTCAAGATCATGGGTTGGATAGTTTCGTTCATGCGGTCTCAACTGTCTCGAGGCATAGGCAACCACCCTGTCGCTCTGCATCAAGACACATCCTAAGCCTTGAATCGATGCATCAGTGTAGATCACTAGCCGAACTCCGCTCTCGGGAATGATTAGAACTGGTGCTGAAGTTAATTTGATTTTAAGCTCTTGAAAAGCCTGCTCACATTCTGCATTCCACTTGAAAGGCACTTCTTTCTTTGTGAGATTTGTCAAAGGGCCTGCAATACTTGAGAACCCCTTGATAAACCGTCGATAATACCCTGCTAAACCCAAGAAACTACGAATCTCGGTCACAGAGGTGGGCTGCTTCCACTCAAATACCGCCTGAACCTTGGAAGGATCAACCGATACACCTGCTCCAGAAATGACATGCCCCAGAAACTTCACCTCTTCCTGCCAGAATTCACACTTTTCGAGCTTGGCATACAATTGGTGGTCTTTCAATGTTTGCAGCACCTGATGCAAATGATCAGCATGCTCTTCCCACGTCTTGGAGTAAATAAGGATGTCGTCAATGAACACAATCACGAACTTGTCCAGGAAATCTCGAAATACACGATTCATGAGATCCATGAAAACCGCCGGTGCATTAGTCAGACCAAACGGCATAACCAAGAACTCGAACGAGCCGTACCGGGTCAGAAATGCTGTCTTCGGAATGTCTTCCTCGCGGACCCTCAGCTGATGGTATCCAGATCTCAGGTCAATCTTAGAAAACCACCGCGCTCCCCTCAGCTGATCAAACAAGTCATCAATCCTCGGCAAAGGATACCTGTTCCGAATTGTAACCTTATTCAACTCTCGATAATCGATGCATAACCTCATTGTCCCGTCTTTCTTTTTCACAAAGAGGACAGGTGCGCCCCAAGGAGAACTGCTTTGCCTAATAAAGCCCTGATCACGCAACTTCTAGATTTGATCTTTGAGCTCACGTATTTCTACAGGAGCCATTCGATAAGGAGTTCGAGCTATAGGTGTAGTACCAGGTTCCAACTCTATGCAGAAGTCAATCTCCCTGCGCGGCGATAAGCCTGGTATATCGCTAAATACCTCGTGGTACTCACAAACCACGTCAATAGTCTCAAGCTGCTTACTCTCTACCAAAGGCTCTTCTAATGTAGCACAACATAGATGGTTATTCATCATCATACCATCAGTCAAAGTAGGTACTACAATTTCTTCTTCTCCCGGGATGGAAAATGTGACTGTCTTAGCAAAATAGTCCAACCGAGCATGGTAAGCCGCAAACCAATCCATGCCCAGGATTACATTTTACCCAACTAACCCTAGAACAAACAGATCAGCTACGAAATCTAATTCACCCATACGAATAAGACAACCTCTACATATATGGTCTATAGACACTAATCTACCCATAGGTGATAACACCTCAAATGGTCTAGCGCAACGCTCTAACACAATTGTTAAGGTGCTTGCAAACATGGCAAAAATAAATGAATGGGTAGCCCCAGAATCAAACAATACTTTACCAGATCTTATGTGTATAAGGAAAGTACCTTCCATCATTTCTACTTGTGCTTGACCATCTCTAGGCATAATGGCATTCATTTGTGGCTGTTGTCCACGACTTTGTGGTCTCCCTTGAGCTGGTGGTGGTGGGTGATTTTGCTCGTAACGTCGTTCGTTATTCCCCGCCTATGCTCTGTCCCTCCTTGGGCACTCAGCGGATTTGTGCCCTTTCTCGTGACATGTATGACAATATCCTCTGAATGGCCTCTGACCCGTCACATCAGTCCTCAATGCCTGGGGTTGTGCTTGGACCACAGCCTGATCATTGGTGTTATTCTCCCCATCAGTTCGTTGTCTCTTGCAGTTCTGTTGACCTTGATGGTTCTGGCGACGGTGCTTCCAACTATCTTTACCATTGCCATTTCCACCTTTTTGTTCATTCTTCTCAACTGCCTTAGATTCCGTCTTAGCGCTCTTCTTCTTTCTTGCTTCCTCAATTCTATAATCATGTGCCTTAGCACAATTCACCACCTTCTGGTAAGTGTCAAAGCTAGGTTGTCCAATCATATGTCGAGCTATCCCACTGTGCAAACCATTAAGAAATTTGTCTATTTTGTCTTGTTCAGTTGGTATTAGGTGGCTTGCAAAGAGCAACAGTTGATCGAATTCATTCTCATACTCGAGGACTGTCTGATTATCCCCCTGCTTTAACTCCTGAAATTCTCTTGCCATGGCCTGTCGTGCTGGAAAAGGAAAGTAATGCTCGACGAAGAGTTCCTTGAACTGTGTCCAAGTTAACTGTATGGGATCCACCAACCTAGACTGGGTATCCCACCATGTAGCAGCATTCTCCTCTAATTGGAACACCGCCATCCTCTGCTTATATGCCTCAGAGCAATCGAATTGTTCGAGAATCTTATCCATCTTTTTGCACCACTGATGCGCCTCTGCAGGACCTTCTTTCCCAGTAAAAGCAATTGGTTTCATCCCCTGGAATTCTCGATAGTATTCCATCCATGACTTCTCTGAGAGTGCCCTCTGATTTACCACGGGTGGCCTCGGATTCGTAACTGCTGGTGCTATTGGCCCCTGGTTTGCCCCTGTTAGCACTGGCCGCCCTATTCAACGCTATATCGATCAGAGTAGTCATCAACTGCTGCAGTGTCTGCAGGTTTATTGTTTCACTTGCCCCTTGCCCGGCTTGATTTTGAGTAGGCGAGGTACCTCTCTCACTTCCTATCTGATCTTGGGTGGTACTCTGAGAACGTGTGGGCGTCCTGTTGGTGCTCTCAGACTCTCTATCGCTAGCTCCTCCCTGTTGACCTCTGCCACGTCCTCGTCCTCGATTACCACCAACACTCCTACCCTGACCTCTACCACGACCTCTAGTGTGAACTCGTCGACCAGGAGTTCCCTCACCATCCATATTTCTAATTGTCAAGAACAAACAAAATATCAACACACAAATAATTTCATTCAACTCATACACAAAAATCAAAGTACTCCTAAAATTGTGCCTAACGTGATCAATCAACCCAACACTCAATCCCTAGGATTTATGGACCTAGAGCTCTGATACCACTTTGTAAC
>MVGT01000872.1:96928-121527 GCA_002174775.1 Macleaya cordata
TTCTTCTTCTTCTTCTTTCTTCGATTTACAGGCAGCAGCAGTAGCACGTAGTTGCTGCTGATTTTTTCTTCTTCTTCTTCTTCTTTCTTCGATTTACAGGCAGCAGCTGTAACACGTAGCTGCTGCTGAATTTTTTTTTTCCTTTTTCTTCTTCTCTTCTTCTTTTCTTCTTCTTTCTTCGATTTACAGCAGGAATGGCCTTTTTTTCCCCCTTTTCTTCTCCTTATCTTTTTAAAATTTATGGGATATGGAGGGGGGTAGGGATTTGTGATTGGGTTCGGCCGAGTCACAGCCGAGTGACTCGACCAGGATCGGCCTGACTCGGGGATCGGACTCTGGCCGAGTCTGATCCGAATCCGAGCCCGACTACTTAGTTCTTAGTGGACCCTCAAAGAATGTTTTAGTAAGTCAATAATGGCAGTAAGACTTAAAATTGACTTTCTACACTTGTTCAACAGGGCAATTCATCTGTGGCAATAAGCAATGCAGTGAAAAAGACAGCTTAGCAAGTTATGAGGCAAGCATTTTGTCCTAATTATCTCCTTATTGATAGGTGTACTTGTTATATATATAGTTAAGACTTACGAGGGCACATGCTTATGTGTGAGTTACGCGTTAGTAATTGGTGAGGTAGTTACTAAACGTGGATTGATTTTTCAGGAGAGAATCTCTATTGTAAATTTTTTTGTAGTATAAATGTACCATTATACCCTTATTTGGATATTCTTTATTTTATTCAAACAAATCTGTTTACAAAAAATCAGAAGGGTATAGAAGGACTACATGAAGAAAGGCCTCATAAATAGTTTTCCCTTCATATAATAGAATAGATAGAATAGATGCTGCTCTTCATGGGGCCCACATGGAGCCAAGGGCGGTTTTTTTTTTTTTTTGATGTCCTTGCCATTTAGACGATCCTCCCAAAAAATCAGATAATTCTAAAACTTTTAACCACATCTAAAGTTGGTGAAAAATTAACGGTAAAATGGATGATTCATAAATCATTAAATTTAAACCAACTTTTAATGGGGTTAAAAGTTTTAGAATTATCTATTTTTCTGGGAGGATGATCTAAATGGTGAGGAGAATCCTTACAAAAAAATCATCCCTTGGATCATCTCTATGTGGTACCCACAAAGGGGGGGGGTTGTAAATAATATGTAAAACAAAAAGATGTAATTTAAATATGCTTTTTGTCCATTATGCCAAAGAAGTCCTTGCAATTTCTATCAAATGGGAGTTCTACTTGGTAGTTTCTATAGAATAAATTTTCATAAACCAAAACTGTGTAAATTTTAAGTGAGTAGTGTAATCAATTGATGGTTAACGATGCAAGCACACTTCTCCTCTTCTGTTGCTGTTCACATTTATCCGTAAAAAACAAAAGGAAAGGATGATAGAAGATTGAGAAAACCAGATGGAGAGAGATTTTTCCACATCTAGGGTACTTTAGTTTTCCAGTGGGGAGATGTTGGAAAATGAAAACTGTGCCCTTAAGAGATATATTCTATAAGGAAAACTTTGTTTTCCAAGGATGAAATTCAGCCTTTTTTCAATTTCATCTTCATTTTGATATTAACTTGGTTATTTCTCTCAAGCTCTTCGTTCCATCTCCTCCATTGGTTGTGCAGGTTAACTTCTCTTATATTGAAGCTGGAGAAAACAAACAAGCTCTCGTGAAATTGGTAGCCTGCGAGAGGTGAGTTGGTACTTATCAGAATGCAGCTATTACCCTTATGGCTGTAGTAGTGCACTTTCATTCCTCAGAAGTTGAAGTTGGTTCAGACACTAGGTGCTAGGCCCCTTCTCCTTCAATGGTACTAATTAGCACTATTTAATAACCATTGGACTTTATGTTCTGCATGTTTGGTTATATGTAGAATGCTTAGTTTGAAGAAGTCATATTCATGAAAAATGCTTGAGATACTTTTTCAAGTAGTTTGGTAAAAATGGGTAGTTAAAAGACATGTAAATGGTTTTGTTATTTATTCTGAACTATTTTTTAGGTTATAAGAGCTTTTGTTACTAAAATATCATTTTTATGTCTTTATATTTCTGAATTTTTGTTTTTCAAAAGGGATTGAGCGAAAATAAAATAAATCATAGAAAAGAAATCCTGATTTTGCATTTTCTATGAGGATGTGTTTTGTTATTATGATTGGTGTAGAATGCAAATTCATATAGGCCCAAAATATGTGAGTTTATTGAGTCACATTGGTTATTGATAATAATATCAACAGAAGAATGTTCTCTGCTTACAGAAATCCTGAGCTCCACTTTTTCTTGTACAAGTCAAAGTGGGATTGATACCGTCAACGATTTGATCAGTAAATGGAAAACTGAAATTTCATCTTTGTGAGATCATCAATAGTTAAAATGAAAAGCGGATGTAATTTATGAACTTGCTGGCTAGGTAGACTACAAAAACCCTTTTGGGTGAGTTTTGTTGAACATAATAGTTGTAATGTGCACTAATTCCATAATGTTTGGATGATGTTGTTCCTCAAGATGCGCAGAGAGGCTTGTATACAAAAAGCGCAAAGAGAAAGAGCAATTAGAAAAAAGAGAGGAGAGTCGCAAAAAGAAGAGGTAATGACTAGATTTCTTCAGGTTCTTATGTTATATTGCTCTTAGATTTAGATTAAAGCAAATAAATATGGTTTAACTTTTGCTCTATGCTAGAACTAACTTTGGGCCTAATTTTAGGGGAGGGACTGAAAGTGAAACTGATACAGATGATGGGTATAATAGGAGCAAAAAGCGCAAAGAGAAAGAGCAACTAGAAAAAAGAGAGAAAAAGAAGAGGTAATGACTGAATTTCTTCTGGTTCTTATGATATTATTTTTCATTGATGCAGATTAAAGCAAATAGATATTGTTTAATTTTTGCTCTCTGCTACAACTGACTTTGGGCCTACTTTCAGGGGAAGAACTGAAAGCGATAGTGATACAGATGATGAGTATGATAGGAGCAACAGTAGAAGGAGAAAAGGTTCCCTCTTCCTAATGATTGAACTTGTACTTAATATATTCGGCAGAAAGTTTTAATTTAGCTAGCTAATATATTTTGTCACATGTTGTGGATATTCTGATTATGTCTTCTGCAAAATGGGTTTGGTGTTCAAGATCTTCCACTTATTAGTTATTATTGTTGTTGCTTGCATGCTCCCATACAATCACCTCTCAATTTTGACAACCTTTCTATGATTTCTCGTTTTTGCTTTATATACTGAAAGGCTTTGCTTGGAATGCTGTGAATATTTGCAAATATTCATGGCCAAAAGTTATGTTGTGCCTTGGACAAGGCTGTGAGGGTGTAAAAATATGAATTAATTTGGCCCACATGAATTTGGTAAAAGATAGTGTGAATATTTGCAGTCATTTTAAAACCGCAAATATCCACACCCTCTTTTCCCAAATTCATGTGGGCCCTCTGCAAATTAGTTCATATGTTTCACCTACACAGGCACACCAAAGCACATGCAAACATAATTTAAATGTTCATGGCCTACCAAGCAGTGCCAAAATGTCGTGATTTCCACTGTTTTTCTTCCTCTTCCCAACAATCCATTGAAAGCTTACATATTTGAACTTGTGTGGACAGGAAAGAAGGCCTCAACTTCAGCAGATGATGAGAAGGTTGACGATCAGGAGAACTTCAACGAGTTTCTTGAGGGCATGTTTCCATGATCTAGCTGAATGGATGTGTCATACTCAAATGAACCGTGTACCATAAAACGGTAATGTGTTTAGCAACTATGGTCTAAAGTAGTCTTATTTTGGATAAGCATGAAGTCTTAGGAATAATGTATTCTTAGAATCTAATAAAGCTTATCTTAGAGGTTCCAGAAAATCCATATGAAGGCCACATTAATTTGTCAGTGGTGAAATATTCCTTGTGCTAACTTTTAGTTACCTGAGCCGCTGGTGCAAACTTTTAAAAAGTTGACTACCTTTTTGTTGGCCTTTTTGGATATCTAGAGGGTAGTTGTTTTGTCGATAAATAATTGTGTGAGGCTGGACATTAATCACTGAAGAGTGAAAAGAAGAGAGTAACCAGTTGGTTGACTTAGTAGTGTGAAACCAGTACTTGGTGATAGACCAAGGTCTTCTTCTAGTGTGATGTGATGGCAAGAAACTTTGATGTTGTGGCGCCATTAACATAGGGGTTCGAAGTACTAATTCTTGTTTGCTGCATTTATTCCCTTTTCCTTTTTCCTCTTTAATTGTCAAATCCTACTTTCGGTCGTCTTGTCGTACATCACATATTTAGAAGCAGTCTCTCCAAAACCTTATGACAAGGTGTTGTTGCAATTTACATCGCATGGGTCTTTGGATCTTACAGGGGATAGGTTCACACAAACAACACAGAGTACAGTCCCAATTGCTTGAGTCTGGCCGTGTGAATCCTCTTTTTCGTCATCAGCAAACTTTCTCCCAATTGTTAGTGGTTGACTACATGAATAATATTCTATCATGCTTTCTATATGAGGTTATGTCGTGGTTGTCTTTTGATACGTAGGGGTTTGGCATCCACTATGGCACATTTTACACATTTTTTATTAAGACTTGTGTTTTGGTGATCAATGTTTACACATTTTGTGCATTGTATGATACCATAGGGGTAGAATGGGAAAATAATTCCAGCCTCAGTAAAAGATAGGAAGGTGGCTTCCCATTTATAATAGTATAGATTATTATTGTCTCCACACTTTTCTTCTGGACTTTTGTCTACTTTTGCATTGGCCTGCTCTTCACTTGGCCTACCATTTCTGTACCTGTTTATCATGTTGGATGTACTTGTAGGTAAGGTTGTTTTGCATTTGCAATCGTTTTTCACTTCTGCTGACACCCAATCCATCTCAAGAAAATTGTATTATCTACCCCTCATTTTAAGTATTTAGTTTAATTACATTCTTTAGAAAGCTTATTGTTGTCTTACATTGCAGTTCGAAACAGACTGCTTAAAAGCTATGGTGAGATTCTCCTCAACCCTAACAATTGGATGGGCCGGATTTTTTACAATGAAGGCGCTTCTGACGTTTAAGCGGTATGCTGATAGACTCTATCTGTACTTACCATCTGCATACTCATTGACTTGGTAGTAGTAGGTATATAATACCTTTCTACTCTCTCACTTTTCAAATGAGACTTTGAGCTTCTTGTAATTATGGTGGGAAAAAGGAAAACAATGAAAAACCTCATGTAACTTGAAATCATGAATAGAATGGTTTTTTGAGTTCTTGAATTCTCAATTTCATTATACAGGTGGGCAAGGCCAAAATTTTCCAAAACTAACAATTGGGACATTTATTGTCCAAAATTGAGAATAAAAATGTTAACCTGATTGCATCTGTAGCCCAAAAAGAATGTAATGTCTTGGAATTTCTAGTTTGTGGTTTTATGAATTAACCACCCGGATATCAGTGTTGCTCCATGCTGGTTCTTCTATACATAAAAAGTACGAGAGTGTGCGCGTTCATTCTGCACGTGTGGTTATATTTAGGGTGATTAGTACATGAAACCTTGAAAATCCAGTTCAGAATCAACATGTTAAACTCATGGTTTTTTAGATATCTAGAAGTAGTTAAATTCTTTTTCATTTCTGGATACTGTCTCTTGGTTAAAATTCCTTATGTATAATTGTTCTCAAGGTGCTTGTTTGAAAGGAGTGTATTTTGTTTTAAAGAGGAAGGATCAAATGACCCTTTGATAAGAGATGATCCGAGGACTGATTTCCAATGAGATGTTTACATCACCATGTAGATCACCAATCATATCTAGCTATCAGGTCTGTCATTCTAAAACTTCTAACCCAACAAAAGTTTATCGAAAATTCGCAGTGAAAACGTCATTTGGAATTTGCTAATTTTTTAACGATGATTTGAAGGGGTTAGAAGTTTTCAAAACGTGTCTAATTTTGGTTTATGACGGATTGATGATCTACATTGTGATGGAGGTCATCTTCACAAAAAACCAGTCTTTAAATCATCTTCCTCACATATGGTTCATTATGAGTCTAGAACTTTTGGTTTATGACGGACTGATGATCTACATTGTGACGAGGTCATTCTCACCAAAAACCATCTGTTAAATCATCCTTCAAACATATAGTTCATTACAAGTCTAGAACTTTGTAATTGGAACCTTGGTATAGGGGTGACATTTCTGCTCTAGAATCTCGCGCTTCCGTTTCGAACTACGCTCTAACATATGGTTCATTATGAGTCTAGAATTTAGTAACTAGAACCTTGGTACATGGGTGACACATCTGCTTTAGAATTTCATGCTTTTGCTTCGAACTACGATCTGATGTTTTCACTTCCAAAGCATTTTAAAACTAAGAACATTAATTAGTCGGTTGCTTCGGGGATCTGGTTACTTGGGTCTCGAAGTTGTGAAATTTAATTTATATTATACTTCTAGAATACCATTTTAAATGTTTTTGAAATATTATATATAATCACCTCACATGTTTTTCTCATTTATCACATTTTTTACATGAGAAAAAGTTAATTGTAAGTCATTATTAACGCCAACTACTTTTGAGGAATTTGCTTCTAAATAAACCTCTCTCTCCCTCTAACCACTTCTACTTTTTACTGCATCAAAGTAGTTGCATTTCATGTTAGTCATTGACTCTAACTATAACCAAACGTGAAAAAAAAAGTGATCTATTTTTAATGAGATTAATCAGAATTTGAAGTGGAGTACTAGAGCAGTCAGTTAAAAATGTCTCAGGTTTTGAAATGTCTTTAGAATGGGAGTGTAAAGTTTTGGAGCAGGAGTTACTCTGGTTGCCAAGGATGAATGTCACTATTGGGCATTTCGATTCATTTTGAGCCTCTTTCAAGCTTCTTTGTTAAAATAGTAAAGTCAACCTAAGTAACTAAAGCGTGAAGCGCTAGAGCGGTCAATTAAAAAGTGTCATTTGTTCAAAACTACTTTCGAAGCAAGAGCATCTAAACGTGGTTCGGAGCAGGAGCGTGAGGTTCCAGAGTGGGAGCGTCACTCCTATACCAAGGTTCCGGTTACTAAGGTCAAAACTAGCCATCAATACTCGATACAAAATGAATGGAATTTGTCTTTTTAAAAGCTCATGCATGACCCATCGTAAGGAACATGTCCACATACCCTTATTCTAAGCAAGAAAAGGTGAAACTTTATACTTACTCGTGAATTCTACCTATTAAAGTTACCCGCTGATGTGTCTCCAATTAAATTTGGAGAGAGTAAGTGATTTGAATGCACTTCTAGTTCTCTCTCTGAATTTAATTAGTAATACGTCAGTGGGTAACTTTAATGGGTGTGAATTCCTGGTGAGTGTAGAAGGACTCCAAGAAAAGTTCTAGGTTCATCAGTCAATCGAACTTGTCCATAGTCCACGTGAAAGAGGAAGCTAGACTTATAGCCTATTTAGTTTTTTGCCACTAATTAATGGCAAACCCACACAAAATAACTTTTATTTTTAACTACTAACTAGTGGTAGTTACAAGGAAACCTTTAATTTTGAGCTTCAAATCCATTAAGTGGTAATAAGCCAATCACTTACTACCACTTAATGGGTTTAAGGGCCTAAAATTAAGGCATGTTTGGATTGCAGGAATGGAATGTGATTCCAAGCTTGTGTTTGGTTCGCAAAATCAAGCCGGAATCACAATGCCAACACTTTAATCTCTTATTAAGGAAAGTCAATCTGTCTTTCATCTAGTGAGAGTTTGGGGCAAAGAACATGTATATATATCTATTTTAAAGGAGAAACACCAATAATCTCATCCATGTTGCATACTGTTAGTTCTTTTTTTTTTTCTTAAACACTAAAATATTCCACTATCTATTTTCTCCAATATCTCCAAACTCTTATCACTTTCCAAAACGATGCCTTCTTTTGGTTCTTTTTATTGGTAAATAGATATAAATCTTTATTTTGTTTTAAATTTAAGGCACAATTTATAATATTTTATCGTTTACCCTTTTGCCTATATTCACCACGTGCTTATGTTGTTATTCTTTCTTGTAGATTTAGCAGTTAACCTCATACTGTATCCATTTCCTAATCCTTGCATCCTTAGGTGCAATTTTTTAGTGGATTAGTGTTATACATTTCTTAGCATTTTTCCTTCTTTCCTCTATTTAGTTTGTTTCGAGTGCAAGCAATTTCTTTCTACTGAATTTTGAGTGTTTGATGACCTTAAAGCTTTTTGAAGATACTGCATTGCTGACATGTCACAATACAAGAAGGGAAAGGTAAGTGCCACTTCGTTCATGGATTTCAAGCTTCAATTTTCTTTTGTATATTACTATGTTACCATTCAAATGCGTCAATAGACTTCTCTTTGNTAAGATTTTGAGGTTTTAGAAGAAAAAACCAGAGTCTCCAATTGGGACTCTGGTATATATAGGAGGGGCAAAATGGTCTGGAAGAAAAAAGGGGATTAGAAATCTTGCGCCAAAATTTCCACAAACTATTCCGCCGAACTTGACCCTGGATCGGTCTACTGGGTCAAGTTTCCCAGGACTACTAGTCAACTCAAAATTGGTTTGAGTCGGGACGAGTTGGAGCAGTGAAAGATCCGTATAAAACTTTGCTCGAGTCAGACGGAGTTCATCTGACTGGCCTTTCACAATGCAAAAGCCAAAACCGTCATTTTGTCTGAAATCGAGATAACTCGTGCGGATCGACTCAGTTTCCGCCAATTTCCATATCCATGCTTTGAATTCAGAAAATATGGTCGGTCTAGCTACCATTATTCTATTCTAAAACATATAATTTAGTGGAATTGATAATGTACTCCTGGTAGTTGTGTATTAAAAAACAACCCATATCCTATATAATGGACTTGGAACCTATCCCTGTTTAAAAAAATACTTTAATCGATCAAACGGCTAGAACTCATCAATCATGAATCCTGCAAGGGTGAAAATTTGTAACATGTGTAGCAAAAAGAAGAAGGGGTATAGGAAGCTACCCAAGTCCTATGAGTACTATATACTTTCTTTTTAGGCTTTTATTTCTGTCGCCTCCCCTCTCTCTCTCTCTCTCTCTAACAAATCTTCTAGGGTTTTAGGTAGAGCTTTTCAATTCCTAGATCTTTTTATCACAGTGAAGACTGAAGTGTGGGCTTTGTTTTTAATTCCTTGAGATTCTCTTCATCAGGTGATCCTTTAATGCTTTTCAAAAGAAAGGGAACATAGTTAAGGTTTGCATCTTTTAAGTTATATTAATTCTTCATTACTACTGATGTATATATTTATAGAGAACTAGCCCTAATTCTATCATTGTTTTTGGATAAGCTGAGTTCTTATGACTTCTTAGTAGTAGTTGTCATTCTAGGGTTTTAGTTAAATCCTACTAAAAGTATTAGGGATCTTTGAGGTATATCTTTTGAGTAAAATTCAGTTGAATCTCAAGTTTTTTCAAATTTGTTTTTGCCAAACTTTGGTAGAGGCTTTTCTTAGTAGAACCATTTATACATCTCAACCTCTAAATGGGTCAGTTTTTTTAGAGTAGATTTGTAAAATTTAGTAGAAAAAGTATACAAGAAAAAACCCATATTACAAGGTTGGATAAGCGTTGTTAAGTCCCTTTAGGACTCTCAAATGGCTCCAATTGGTACTAGAAAAAGAAGAACCCAATACAAGAAACAACTTTTTCAATCAGAGGAATCATCATCAGGATCATCAATGGAGTTAGAAGTCCTTTCATCAAGATCTCAAAATATGGCTCAACCATCTGGTGGTAGAAGAAGAAGAAGAAGAATTAGCCCATACAAGAGAAAACTTCTCCAATCAAAGAAGTCAGGATCATCAATGGAGCCAGCTTGTAATTCCTCCACCACCACCGCCATCACTACCACCACCACTACCACCACCACAAGTGCCCATGAAATATCAAAGATCGACGAAAACGAGGACGGTGTTATTGATGTTTCCAATGAAGTATGCTCCACACCAAAAGGTCAAAAATATCGAATACCGGAGATCTTATCGTGTCCACCGGCTCCTATGAAGAAACGAAAAGTAGTCTCACATTGCTTATCATCATCACAGAGGTCACCCATCTCTTTCTTCACTAATCCAGATATAGAACTCTTCTTCTTTTTTGCTCTGCATGATATTTCAGTCTGAAATATTATGTATTTGTAGAATATTTAGCTGCTCTATATTAAGTTTTTTTTTTTTTAGAGATGATGATCATGTATTATCTTAGTTATTATCTTTAGTTACATTTGATCATTTGATGATATATGAGGTATAGTTTGGTTGAGAGAGAGAGAGAGTGAGAGAGTTTGAGATTTGAATATTGAGTGATTTTAGATCCAATTTAGCAGATTTTTTTTCTTTTTTGCTAATTTTAGTTGGTTTTTTTTTTAAATTATGTGTAGAATATACTAATCAGCTAAGAATAGCTGCAGTTTGTTGATCATCTAAGATGAGCTTTAATTGTGTGGGTTTTTTTTTTGGTCATTTGGAGGTGTGATCAAATTAATGTAATGGTTGGATTTGGGTTGGATTTGAGTGTAATTTAATACTGCATTAGCAGCTTGGTTTTTTTAATTACTCAGCCAGATAATGAAAAAGTACAAAGTCTTGTTTGGTTTGGTTTGGTATATACATGAGATGTGGTTTAAATTTTTTGGGATTATATTTGTACTTGAATCAATCATTGAATCAGTTATTTGATATGGGTACCCAAAAAAAATCAAATTTGATTAACAACACAGGAAGGTTAATTAGGACCATATGACTGTTTAATATATTGATGCAATTATATTAGATTTAAGGTTTTGGGTATGGGAAATGGGTTTGGGAGATTAATTAGGGCGATAATGTCATTTTTTCTAGGCCTTGGTCTTATGTAAAGAGATGGTTTATCTTATTAGTTCCATAGTGAAGGGTTTCTTATCTTATGTGAGATTATATTTGTGGTTTGAATCGAGCTACAACGTCCTCAACACATTCTTCTCTTAATTTTTTTTTGGAGCAAGAGAATAAAAAGAAATTAAAACCCATTTCATTTATGAAAATCCAAATTTATTTATATTTTGTAATCTAGGGTAATCAAAATTAAGAAAAGAAATCTGATTAAAGTCATTAATTAAGAATACATCTTCACAACTAACTAACAAACATACCCTAAAGGTCTGGAAGAAATCAAAAGAGGATTGGAGAAAGCATTGCTCTTTCATAAATTTAAAAATAAAAAATAAAAATAATTGTTTTGTGTTTGTATTTTTTATAAATTTGATTTATTGGTGGTGAGATCATGGTGTCAGGTGTGAGTGTCTGTTTGTTGGATTTTAGCCAACATTTGTTAAGAGAATCCAATGAAGGGGGCTCGTGCGGGTTGTTGGTATAGTAATTGTAGTTGTTGATCATCCACCATATATACATTTTTTTTCTTCACTTTAATGGGTAAAAAATTAATTAATAATTATTAATCATACTCAAATTCTTTCACTGAATCATAGATATTTCTCGCGAGTTATTCCCTCGAGAAATTCCTTGATTCCGAATCGTTAATTAGTAAAAAAAAAAAGGTAATTTTGGTTGGCCAACATTGTTGGGGTATCTAAGTAGTACGAAGCATATCCAAAAAGATCATTACTTGCAGATTTGATCCAATATTGTCTTTAGTGGTGTTTGGTAAAATATTAAACATTCTTTTTAACCCTTTTTACTAAATTAATTTAAGATTTTTATAGATGAGATATTGTTGAATCAAATCTATCTGGTGATAAAATCACTTAATATTGGTTCTCATTTAAATTAAAATGATTTACATCAACTTGATATATTGCTTTTCACTTTTATATAAATTTGAATATTTCTTTTTAGTTTTACCAATTTATCAGTATTTAAAACTGAAAGTAATTCAAATCCTAATTAATTTTACTCTTACAAAATGACACTTTAAAGTTTAAAAATGGGCTGTAAAAACGACTAAATTATTATTTTTTTTTTTCTTTTGGACCTAACATGTGAATTGCTTTTCGTCTAAATAAAAAAAACTATTTTAAGAAATTACAAAATTTAGGTTTTGAATTTCAAATAATTCTCTTTTTTTTTCACCAATTTTTGTTCTTCTCGTCAGTTTTTTGTTTTTTTTTTTGCCATTTTTGTAGACTATATTAGTTCAAAGAAGGTATTTCTTGAGAAAATAACTCTTTGTGAGATATTGTATAGTGAGATGAGTACGTGGTTAATATAGTATCAAAATATCATGAGAATTTGAAGTTGTCAGCAGTTGGGAACTTTTGGAATAAACAAACAAGAAAGGTAGGGAAACGAATAGAGTTTTGCTAGAATAACACCAAAATTTAACACCAAATATTACATCTGCTTTTTAAAAGTGGTATGAGGGGCTGAAATGGAATTAATGTTTTTTCATGATTGGTTTTCAATCAATAAAATAAGCAGATGTAATATTTGGTGTCAAAATTTAGTGTCCTTGTAGTATTGCTCAAACGAATATCAAGTGAAAGGACAGTGGGAAATGGGATGAGAAGCTGCTCTCTTTTTCGTTCTTTCTTTCTTCTTCTTCTTCTTTACAATAAAAATGATGTATTACTTCCTTCCATACAACTTTATTGTCTGAACCCTCTTATTGTTTCTCTTCATGAACTTATATGTGGGGCCCATTTTGTTGGTTGTGGGCATGGCCCATGAACCCATGATGTACCATAGTCCATGGGTCATGACTCATGGATCATGGATGGAAATGTTGGTTAATTATGAACACATAGGCATGGGGCATATGGACACCTATTATCTATTATCTATAGTATATTACAATAGTTGAAGTGTCAGACATGACGATCTTAAATTTGTTATCCACATGACACTCTATCTTTTCAGAGTGCCACATCAAAAAAAACTTGCCACATCAAACACATTTATTTCTAAACGTATATCATAATTAATTTTTATTTCTAAATATATCATAATTAGGCGTTAATCAGTTACCAAATTCTGAGAGCAAATTTTGAGGAAAAAAAAAACAAATCAATTATCTATTACAAATCAATATTAAAAACCAACACATTGAAGTTCAAAACGGAATTACATTTAGTTGTTTGAAATGGGGTCATAACGAATGAAGTAAATATAGTAATTAATTAATGTATAGCAACAAAATCCCAAATCCTATCTTTCCACTATCCATAAATGTACATATCCTAGTCCCCCTCTCATTTACATTAATTAATTTCCTCTCTAATGAGCTCTTAAGTAATTACGATTACGGTATCAATACAAAAAGTAAAAATAGTAATTAATTTAGATTCAAATCTTCAAAGCGCTACAATTCATATTCTTTTTTAAACAATATTGTCACCAACAATTCATCACCAACTCGAAAAAGAAAATCCAGCCCCACAACACAGTCATACAGGTATGCAGCTTCATCGACGATTGAGACGAGTTCATCGCACACCAACTCATCCTCATGTCTCTTACAACTGTCTCATCTCTTGATGTCATTAGCCGATTTACGGAGTTTCAACATTCAATTTGTGTTTGGGCATTGAAGATTATTCTTGATCTTTGTTTCAGTCAAAGATGTTGTATTTGTGAGATCTTGAGCTTTTCCATTTCATGATTCTTTGGGGTACTGCTTTGATTTATATGGTTCTAGGGCTATTATAGTTCTGGTAAATGTAAATGATGATATTTTTATGATTTGGTTATAATCTTCTTCGCATGATTCTAAGTTGTGTTTAATTTGATTAATTTATGAGGTTAATTTCATGAATCATCAATTTGGGGGCTAGGGCTGCTGAAAAGTTCCATGTCGTTCCAAGTCTCTACTTAAAAAATCCAACCAATCTATAAATCTAAATGTTTTAAATTTTCTGAAAAAAAATAGAAGATTTTTAGCACACAATATTATTTTTCTAAATTTTTTTGAATTCTTAATAAGAATCAGCACATTTAGAGTTTAGTTTTATTTTCTCAAATCTGACTTCAGTTGGAATTTCTTTTTAGATTTTTTATATCAAATAAAATTATATTCAGCAACAAAAAATAATGAAAATTAAATCTTCTATCACCATTTTGCTTACAAAGTGCACATTAAATGACATCTCTTAAGACATGATAGCAAAGGAAAAATAAAATAAAATAGTGATTGATTATTTACTTATATTCAATGTCTTCTCTATTTAATTCATGAAAGGTAACAAAATATGAAAAATATAAGTAAGATATATAAAGAAAAAGAAATTACGATAAATGCATATCACTTTGGGATGGACGCGAATCACGAGGGTATATGAAAAATAGTTTCATCGTTGAATTAACTTTCAATAGGAAATTATGTAGGATTTTGTTGTAAGTTTAGTATTATCGTAATTAAAAATTCTAAAGCAACTAAACTCAAAACATATTGATCCTAGGTCACTCAACTAATTGTCAATTTGTTTTAAGTTGGATGTCTACAAACTTAATAAAGTGCTCTTGTAGAGCTTTTACCGAGTGTAGACTGAATAGCTTCCTCTCGGAATCCAGACAGTACTATGAAAGTACTCCCACAATGATTTAAAGTTAGTTGAAAATTAGCGGAAAAACGAATGATCTAAAAATTTAAATATTTCAATTTCCATGGCGGATTTTTTTTTTAAGGGAATATTATAGATTACTTAAGAATATTACACAAGTAATTTTGAAGGAGCTCAGTAAGAAATTCAAAGGCATCAGTGAGCCAACAAGTATTTGAATTTGTTATTCTAGCCGTGGTGATTGGTGACCAAGATTACCACTCCTATTAGTATATTTAAGAAAGTTAAACTCAGAAAAAAGTCTTCCAAAATACTAGTATTACTTCAGTCAACAATTAATGTGATATATATATTTTTTTTTTATAATTTTTGGGACGATGAGCTCAATCATTAACTGATCACATCCATCACAAAAAAATAAAATAAAATTGATCAATCGATCCTTGAATCATTTGGTCGAGAATAGTCTGAAATAGAAAGTTGAAATCTTTGTAATCTAATATATAATGATTCTTGACCTTACTCATTATCAATTAGTTTTAAGTTGAATGCCCAAAGATTTAATATTCTATCACAGTATGTCCACACATGATAGGTCCACTTCAACCCACGTGAAAATTAAAATCTTTACAACCTAATATATAAAGATTTTGAACCACTTCACTCATTTTTAATTAATTTTGAGTTAGATATTCACAAACTTAATACATATCCATGCCTACATACTCGTGTAAGCAAAGCCTAAGTTCAGTGTAATTAAAATGTAAAAAAAAATGTAAAAAAACAAGGTTCAGGATGCATTTTGCAACTCCCTAGTAAGAGTGGATTCCTGATCCTGGGTTAAGGGTTATGGATCTTGGCATGGGCATGATAAGGTATTATGATTTTAGTGATGCGTGTTCATGCATGCATTGTAATGGCAGGTGTATATATGTTCAAGTGGTGCTAATAATAATGAATATGGTTATGTTATAGTTGTGTTAATAATGCTCATTTTCAAATGATTAGTTAAGAGTACGAGAAAACACCACTGGTGGAGAATACTACCCCTACAACCTCCAATTTACAAGAAGTATCGGAGCTAGGATTAACCATCAGCAACATGTGGGTGCTTGTATGCTTCTAGATGTATCTACATATATAGTGAGTAGATTAATTAGCCTCATCGAAAATTATCCCGTAGTCATTTTATGTAGGCTTTATAAATTTTTTTTGGCTAAATTTAGTTGCCGATACTTACTATATATACACACACATGAAAGAATTGTTGAACAATCGTTTTTCTAAAAAGCTCAAACTAAAACTTGTAAAGAGAGTTATAAACATTATATTTATGCAGAATTAAGAGTATGCTCACTATTCCAAATATCATCTCTCTTTAGATCGTCTGCATTGAGTTAAGCAACCGTTTACTGTAAAAACTAAAAATTATAAAAAAAAATATTAATATTATATTTACGCATATTTAGAATGGACCTGGTGTCCCTATAAGAATACTGTCATATTTGGCGGTATGGGTTTTTGAATTTGATTTGGCTAGACACTTGGGCTAAAAAGCCTTTTCAGTTTCAATTTTTTTTTTTCTTTTTGGGTATTACATTGAAAAATCGATATGGATTGTAGTCTAGCTTTTCTATCCTTTAGTGGGGGGAAGTTTTTTTTTTTATTTTATTTTTTTGGTGAGTCCAATGATGTCTGATCGATCTTTATTTTGATTCCCTCTAATTTACAATACTTATCTCACTGTATATTTATGTTCACTTTTCTAGTATCCGAGGTTGTCCCTACTTCTTTATCTTTTAGGTCAAACACATGCTGCTGATTAAAAGTACATCACCCAATTAAGCGATCAACAAAGGATAGAATTTCTTTGGTTGGGCCCTTTGTTATTCTTTAGAAATCACTAGTCTTTGTGTAATTTAGGAGTAATGCTTGGGTAATGACTTAATTTGTGTGCCAACTGATGTGGCAATTGATGTGCGATAATATACGTTATAGTTGATATTGTAGGTGTCACATCCCTTCAGATAATCTCAATGTGAGCGTATAATCCAATGTAAACTTAAGTATAAAAACTGAATGCACTTTTTTTAACAGACCATTAATTGTCCCAATTTATGGCTCGATGGTCGTGGTGTCAATGTCTTAATTCAAGATGGACGCCTAAATCACTTTAATCTAAGAAGGTCGAGTGATTCTCACCTAACCACTTTTACAACGGGCCATAAATTGGGCCAAATTGATCCAAAAAGTCTTTTATGTTAAATTTTAGATTGCATACAGTATAAATAAGTGTTTAACTAGTACAATACAAATAACACATGCAACTCGTTGGTTAATAAAGCCGTGAAAATTTTAGTAAGTCCTTATCCGTATTACGTACCCTGCTGGTTGAAGTTTAAGATCTAACGAAGATTCCTTCTTCGTATCGTACTCGCCTGCTTGAATGGTAACGTAACCCTAATTGTATACCAGACGTACTCAACAACAAAAAGAGATACGACAAAACACACGAAGGAGGAGCTAGCTGATCAGCTGAATCAATGGGAAGGTGAGACACTGAGAGTCTAATCCAGGGAGCTAGCAAGCTATCTAGCTCCTTCATGTCAGTATATATGTTGTCTTCATTTGCTCTCCGCGTGACAATGGGTCCGGGTCGGGTACAAGTTAAGGTTAATCCGAATCCGAGACCAATGACAAGATTTGTACTTAGAGGGTGTTTGGCAACCACTTAAGAAGTTGCTTTTTGACTTATATAAGTAAAAAAGAAAAAAAAATTGTATGGTAACAATTTCAGAAAGTGACTTCTAGAAGCAAAAAAGTTGCTTCTATTTGAAGCAAAAAAATTTTGCTTCTTGCTTCTCACAAAAGTAACTTCTCACACTCTTATATTATTTTTATTGTTGTTATTTTTTCTCCTCATTCTTTCTCACCATTTCTTCTTCATAGCAACTAAAAATTTTTATCTTACTTTTATCGGTGATGATCATGACCATGACCATGATGATGATGGATGATGATTGTGGTGGTGATGATGGGCGATGGTGGTAGTGGTGTTAATGATGACGGGTGGTGATGATGATGAAGGTAGTGGTGATAATGATGGTGATGATGGTGATGATGATGATGATGATGATGATGATGATGATGATGATGATGATGATGGTGGTGGATGATGGATGATGATGGTGGTAGTAGTGATGATGATGTTGATAATGATGGGGATGGATGATAGAAATATAACACAACATAAATGATAGTATAAATTATATAAACCCATTATTATTATTATTATTATTATTATTATTATTATTATTATTATTATTATTATTATTATTATTATTATTATTTTGTTGTTATTGTTGTTATTGTTATAACAATAAATAATAAAAATAATAGTTCAACCTCTTTCATTTTGACTTCTGATCATGTTACATTGCCATATTGACTTATTGACTTTTTAACTTATAAGTTAGTAGTTTACCATATAAGCTTCTCATAATTTTTAACTTCTCAGAAGTACTTCTACTTTTTTTAGAAGCAGAAGCACTTCTGATTCTGGTTGCCAAACACCCTCTTAATTTGTAGGAATCCTGCTGGTTGCTGGTCTTATGGTATACATACGTACCATGAAGACATGATATGTATATCATGTTTAAAAAACGATAACGGTCCTAGGCTATTGCGTTATATCACTATAATTAATATAATTATTTCATACTAGCCTCCCACCACGCGCGTGCCCTCCAGTAGGGCCGTATCTGAACATATGCAGCATAAGCAACCGCATAGGGCCCCCAAATTTTGAGGGCCCTAAAAATTACATGTTACTTATATATATATATATAGTGAGGTTATATAGCCCCCTTATATAGCACCTCTTATATAACCCCCCTCCTGCCCGTATGTGGAGCCCACATACAATGCATTCAGGGGCTGATTTTTGGAGAGGATGTTCTCCTCACTATGTATATCACCGTATTAAAAACTCAGCTCGTTCTAAAACTTCTAACCCCTTCAAATTAGCCCTCAAAAATTTAGTATGTTTTAAACTTTTATTTTGACCGTTGATTTACATGGGCAGATTTATGAGGTTAGAAGTTTTAGAACCAGATGATTTTAGGTGAGTATGTTCTCTCACCATGTAGATCATCATCTCAAAAAATCAATCCCTTGATGCATTTCATGTGGGCCCTACATGAGTTAATTTATTATTTTATTATCATACTCCTAGTTGTATGGAAATCGTACCTATTTCTATTTCTTTGTTTATTTAGAATAGAAACTCCTAATTATTTATTTAGAATATATAAAAACTCTTAAATATATTAAAATAACAATTCAACAAATTGTATTCTTTGTTATGCATCACTGTTTTCTTTTTTATTTTTCAAGGTTTTATTAGGATTTTTTAACCTTAGCTATTTTATTATTTTGTACTTTTATTTATAAAAACTTTATTAGAATCTGAACTATACTAACTTCATGTATTTTTTTTAATTATGCTATGTAGGCAGCTCTAAATTAACATGGGTGCCACACATTTAAATAAATAAATAAAGACTAAATTTTATATTTTTTTAAGTTTAAATTTGTAACGATTTCTTATTATCACAATTTTAAAAAAGAATCGGGAAGTTATTTTTTAGTTTATCTATGGGGCCCCGTTTTAGGATTTCGCTTTGGGCCCCTAAAATCTCAGATACGGCCCTGCCTCCACATAGGCTACGTGCGGTCCCCCAAATGCGAGCAGGTGTGAGGAGACTATCCACCAACAAAGTCACTTTGCCTCTTCATATACGTTATTATTATAGAAATAAGATTGCATAACATGGACCCATTTAGGTACGACCTATGAGCTTATGTGATTTATACAATAAGTAGATCATCGACATAAAAAATTATCTCTTAGATCAACTCCATGTAGCACTCGTGTTGGATGTCACCGACAACCTCACTTTGCCCCTCACCTGCGTACGTGCGTGTGAGTTGGTAAATTATGTAGCGCATTATTTAGTTAACCCTTTCATAATACAAATAAAGTGTAAGAATAAAATAGGTATTATGTGGGTCATTGGTGACGATGTATGGTCCGAGGTGATCTAGACTTACCATCCAAACAAATCAGCCCTTGGATTAACTCCATACGACCCTACTAGTAAGTGTAAATGAAGTAAAAATAAATAAATAATACTACGGGACATATCTGATTTTTCAAAAAAGGTTTTAAAAAAATATCCAAAACGACAACACACAACTTCATACACATGGCTTCACCGAGCAGCACTGCTGGTATACCTAAACTACCCCTCCATTAGTTTAAAGTGTGGAGTCTATCTGTTTTTGCATGTGGGGAGTGGTGACGTGGTAGAGAGAAAATAATATTTTTTAAAATTCAAATTTCTATAACTTTTAACTTACAAATCAGTTTTTGACAACATTTATATTTTTGGAAAGCATTTTTCAAGATCTTCAAAATGAGATTAGACAAAAATATTAAATTCAAAGAAAAAAAAATCGTAACTGGACTATGCAAACATACAAACATATGTAAGTTGTAATTTGCATACTTTACATAAGTTTATTTGCATACTTTTGAGCACCTGCAATTTTTTAAGTCTCTATGAACAGATTGCATAATAAAAAATTTCAGAAATTACTTTTGCAACTATAGGCTATTTTGCATACTTTTGAGCATCGGCACTTTTCTAAACCGCTCTATGCAAACAGATTGCATAATAAAAAAAGTCCAAAAATTACTTTTGCAACTATAAAAATTATAATTTGCATACAATTATTTGAGTTTTTAGCTTCGTACATAGATTTTTCTAGATTTTTATTTTTAAAATTTAGTATTCATGTCTGATCTTGTTCTAAAGATCTTAAAAAATACTTTGCAACGGCATAAATTTTGTTCAAATCTAATTTTTTAAAAGTTATAGCCATTTTTATGTTAAAATTAATTAAATGAGATTTGTTAACGTGCACCGCCGTCATTCGGCAGAGGGTTTTTACATCGCAGTAATTTGCAACGAGTACTTTCCGTGCACAAAAAAAGCCTGTATTCCCCAACATTTTTTTCCATGCAAGGATATGTCACTCATATTCTGTTTATTTTATTATTGATTTTCAAATTTCCAATCAATTTTTGATGGATTACAAGTTTAACAAAAATCTAAATGGCACGTTAATTGGTCGTGATTTTATCACTCAATAATATTTATACCGCAATCGCACGGCTGTCTATTGAGACAACAGTAAGTACGGGTCGATCCACAAGGATTAAAGAATAATTAAAATTAATTTAATTAAGGTTGAACAGTTTTTAATTGATTTGAAGCAAATAAAATAACTAAATAAAAACTTCACAAAAACTAGAAGAACTAAGATTTTAGATTCCACTAATTATATGCATACCGTCAATTTAAACTCTCTCTAATCTCCCTTTAATTATAACTCAAACCCAATATAAATTATGTAATAGATTCAGAATATTTTCATTAATATTTAAAATAACCAAAGAAATAATATGATTTTCTTCACTTTCAAAAAATAACAACTCCAATAATTAATTGTCAAAGTTAAGCATATAATATCAAAACAATAGTTAAGCATATTATATCAAATCTAAGCACAATTAATAAAGGTGTATTTACTAATTTCATTAAGAAGCAAAAGTGTAATAAATAATATTACGAGAAGACAAATCATTTTAGCTAAAAATAATTATTAAGGGAGATTAAGATTAAGATTAAATATCATGGCATGCACATAACTAGTTTCCTCTTTAATCCTAGAAAAGAAATTTAACTAGACATAACTCTAAAATTAATAACAAAATAAGTATTCATTGATGAAAATCTTAAAGAACTTACAAAATTACTATACTCCCAAAATATCTTTCTTCATACAATTCTCTAACTCTCTACACTTCCCCCTTCCTCCCTTTTCTCTTCATTCTCCCCTCTTTTATAGATTTCTTCCCACTTAAATTTTTTAAGTAAAATAAATAAAACTAACAAGTAGAAGGTATTAGATGGTGGGGGTATTTTCTTTGATAATTAATTTGGTATTGGATGATTTGTAAGGCTTATGTGGCTTGACATCATGATGATGTCATTAAGATCATTTTTGCCTTCTTTGTTTTATTAGTGATTAAACTTCAATCTTTGACTAATTTTGACTGCCTTTGACTGAATTAATTTGGTCATCATGTGTCATTTGAATGTACTCTCATCGTGCCTCTGATAGATTTGTGGGGTGCTTTTAATAAATTTGGCTAATTGAACCAAATTTTGCAATTGAAGTATTTGAATTCTATTTATCTGCAAAAAATATAAAAATCATTAAAAATAATATACAATTGAATACTAGCTAATATAAATTGAGGGATAAATATGTAATAATTATGCACTAAACAAATACCCCCAAACTTATATTTTGTTAGTCCTCACGCAAAACAAACACACAAATTTCTAACTTCACCACTTTCGCTGGTATTCTCCCCGGCAACGGTGTCAATTGATTAGTCGTGATTTTATCACTCAATAATATTTATACCGCAATCGCACGGTTGTCTATTGAGACAACGGCAAGTAGGGGTCGATCCACAAGGATTAAGGAATAAGTAAAATTAATTTAATTAAGGTTGAACAGTTTTTAATTGATTTGAAGCAAATGAAATAACTAAATAAAAACTTCACAAAAATTAGAAGAACTAGGATTTCAGATTCCACTAATTATATGCATACCGTCAATTTAAACTCTCTCTAATCTCCCTTCACTCATTGTTTCAACTTGGATGCGAGATTCACTAGTTAGACCTTCGTATAAAATTTGTGCCAAATGAGATTTGGGAAATCCATGGTGGACATTTGTACTGTAACTCACAGAATCTTTCTAGGTAACTGTAAAGGCTCTCACCAACTTTTTTCTTAGATGTTTGAATTTGGTGATGAACCGAAGCAGTTTTATGACATTGATAGAATCTTTTAATGAAAAGCTCAGTAAGTGCAGCCTATGTCGTAACTGATCCTGGAGGGATTGAATATGTCCAGTCCTTGGCCATGTCTTTGAGAGAGAATGGAAACAAACGAAGTTTTAGAACTTCTTCAGGAACTTTAGGATAATTCAGTATTCCACATATTAAATTCTTAATATAAAAATAAGGATTTTCACTATCAGTTCCTTTAAATTCGGGGAGCTCTTTTAGGGTTCTTGTGTGACCTCGAATTTACCATCAGTGTATGGTATTACCACTCCAGGACGTTAAATTATCCTAACGGGGTTCATACAATCTCGTAGTGTTGGATCATGAGGAGCTATAAAAGCTTCATTCTCGACTTGTGCTTCATTGTCAATAATATTGACTTCAGCCATGTCAGTGAAGAGAGAAAATCTACCAATGAACGTTGATGGAAGAGGACTTAGATCAAAGAGATTGCTACGTTCAACACGTTTTCCAATTCATCTCTAAGGACGCATGCACAATCACCGCTGATACACCAAACAAACCTAAGTTTTTAGCAAACAATGCAGGATGGCTCACCTAAATTTGAGAGCAAGATCCTTGAAAAAAATATTTCTTGGAGTTTTCTCTCTCTTTTCTAGACTAGCTCATATTCTTTTCAAAGGTAATCTTTAGTTGCTAACCTAACAAACTCTGTCAAAGCAGCCCGATTAGGTAAGTTCCCAGTTCGAACAGTAAGCTTGTAAAGCTTTTGGCACTATCTTACTTAGGCAACGTTCTCCTTTCTCAGGGTGGCCTTTTTGTCAGAACTTTCCTTAATCACTAGCTTTTCCTGAGTGTTTGTCAAGTAAACAATGAAGTTATTTTTCCTTTAAAGAATTTTCCTGTGAGCCTGAAACCCTAGAGTCCTCTTGCTAGTCCGTATTTTAGGCTTAGGATCGCGTTAAGTTGTGATTTTCCAAGTTCGGGCAAAAGAATCCGGTGATGAAATCCGGTTCTTATCTTTTTGGGTCCAATTATGCCCTTTACTAAGAAAGACAATAAATTCTTTTCAGATTGCAATCAATTAATCAAGCAAAGGCATCCAGAAACCCACTTGCACGAGATTCGTGAGTGTTTAGAAATTACCTCCCGGATACCACCAGGCGATGACCAGTTGTAGTCGACTAAGGCCACCGTTCCAAAACGATGTGCGAACCTTAGGTGCAGATCACATAAATAGAGAGAATATTCAAGGATGATACGAACTTTTTTCTCTATCTAGTGATATAGTCCTTCCCTGTTGATTTACAATTTGTGCTCCTTTTAAAAGAGTCAACACTTATGTTTTACAAAACTACAATCCAAAATACATTGTTCTAAATAACAAAAATAAGATAAATAAATACAAAACAAAAAAAAAATTCTTGGTCTTGCACTTTAATTCTTTTTCCACTTCAACCTGCACAACAAAAACAACAAATACCAATAGTGAAATAAAAAAAATCTATTTTAAATAAAACTACTGACATCAGCACGACATCATGCTGATGTAATCGAATAGAATTACTTAATATGTTTAGTATCAATTTTTTTTTTTTGTGTTTTGCCCTTTTTTTAAATTAAATAGCTAAAATAAAAAAAATTACAAAGAAGGAAATAGTACTATTTTTATTTTGTTTTGTTTTGTTTTTTTTGTATAAAACTAAAAATTAATAACAATTATTAGTACATTTGGTTTTAGACTGATGACATCATGATGATGTCATCGAATTTCAATTCAATAAGTACCCTGTATATATTTTTTTTAAATAAAAAATAAAAATCTAAACTAAAAATTTTAAACAAACCAAAAACCAGTACTGTTTTTTTTTAGATTGATGACATCAGCACGACATCATGCTGATGTCATCGAATTTCAATAACAGTAGAATACCGAAATTTTTTGCGTTTTTTTTAATTAAAATTCTTATTATATTACTGAAAAGAAAAAAAATAGTACAAATGAACAATGTGAATAATATTTTTTTTTAAAAGAGAGAAAAAGTAAATAACCTAAACTAAAATTACCTATATAAAATTAAAAATACATATTACCGTTAATCTCCGGCAACGGCTGTAGACACCCTAATTTTGCCCACCTTCATTTATGGA